>JAGISJ010000111.1:0-25000 GCA_023375725.1 Nephotettix cincticeps
GACTCTAAACTGCGCGGTTGCGAAAGTGACGACGGCATTCTTCGGTTTCTCCGCGTCCTTGCCAGGAATGGGGCCGCGTGACGTCACCACTCGGAAGTAAATATTAGGTGGGAATTGGCGAGTACACGCGCAAGTAGCGAGCTGGTGGTGGGGCCAGTGGGGCTGGTGGTGGGCCCGTGGTGGCGCCCGGGCCTTTCACCGGCGACCCAGTCACACTGTTATACAATGACCGGTCGCAATCATGCATGAGGAAATGTCCGATACCGTATAATACTGTGCGGGATAATCATGTTTCGGCCGCTTAGGCTCCGACCTACTTGCTTTGCTGTGGGCGTTGACAAGTGAATTTAATTCATCTCAAAATACCCTTCTTTCTAAATTCTAAATTACTGGGACGGTGGCGTGACCTTTAGATTTTAATCCAAGTATTATTGAGAAAGTAGTGTAGGATGATTGTGATGTGATCTTGTAGTCTTGTAGTTACTGACTAAGGATGACATGTTCCTTAGAAAGAACTGTTAATTAATAGCCTAACAGCCAATGGCACATCTAAGAGACCTACAGTTTAACGTGGAGTCCGAATTACTGCCTCTGAACTAAGAACTGGTCTAATTGTGAGGACGGCCTTTGTGGATTAGCATAGTATTCAATAGTGTGGGTGTTAATCCACACGAGAACACTAAACCCACCGAACATCGCTCACAACTATCCACAATTCGTAACCTCCAAGTAGCTGGATTACAGGACACCCCACGGTCCCATTATAGAATCACGGACCTGTAATTCAGCTACATCCAGCTACTAGTTGTGGACGATTACAAGCGATATTCCTTGGTGTGTATTAACGTCTGCACAATTGAATACTACCTCACAATTAGACCAGATCGTAATTCAGAGGCAAAATTGTGGGTCCTTTAGATGTCATTGGCTGTTAGGAAACATGTCAGCCATAGTCAGAATTAAGACTACTAAATCACGTCCTGGGTATGTTACCATTTCAGTAAAACGTGAAAGTGAAAATGCTCGAAACGTTCTTGCTTGATCATCATAGGTTTGGAAATTGTGAATCCAACACCTCTCTTTTATAATCCCATATAACATTCCCCATAAGACTAACTATGGTGGGTATGTGAAAGTGAAAAAGAGAGAAGATGAACGTCATGAGTATGATGGATTTAATGTCCTGTAGCTTTGTTACTGAAAAAGACCAGGGCCTTTGTTTATTTTCCAGGACCTTTTTTCTAGTTTAACGATAACAGAATTTTGTTAGAGGTTTGCTCATGCTGCTTGATTGAACTGGAAACTTTCAGATTATGAAGTTGACACCTCTCGCATGCACAATATGCACAATGCAAAAGTTATGGGAATTGAAACGTAGACAAAAATAAATTTATCTTCTTTAAATGTTATAAGCTTAAGTTTAAAAAGTTATATTATTAACTTAATCTTTTTTAATGATAAGTCTATCAGAGGTTGCGCATCATTTTAAGATTTTCTGTATGCGGTAAACATGATACATCGTTTGGAGGTTCCTAACAATTCTTATAAAGAATATAAAACCCAATTTATTACTTTATTCTCACAATATTGTGAAATAAACTTGGTATTACATTTGGGGAACATTGTCTAGATAAAGCTATATACTATTTAATACCATTACTTCAGAACACACAAACATGTATTTACTTCCCATGGGAAAATAGTTTAGATCATGGATCAAGGACTAAAGGGAATGTTTTCAGTTCCTCTCAACAGCAGTCCTTATAACCATATGACGTCACTTCCGTTTCTAATCTTGGTCTGACGGATAGCCAATGGGAAACGGATTTTTGGCAACCACCCAGCCCCCACCGAGGGTCGGAACCCTAATTAGCCCTCAACCGCGGCCTTTTGGCAACCTCGGTTTCATCCCAAAAATTCTCCCTTTTCTCCCTGAAAATCCCTGCCTCATAGTTTAATCCCACAAAATATCACTCTTATCCCTTAAAGTCCTTCCCTCGCCCCGGAATCACCGAAATCAGGAGATATAAGAGCGCAACCTATGACAAAGAGGTTTGTGACCACATTGAGAATTTATAAATAATACATACAGTGAAATTTATATATAACACCTACATTCGTAAATGTCATATACCAATTGTATTTGTAACAAATAAAACAAAGTGCACGACAGTGTATTTCGTTTAACTGATTCTGCACATCCTGAATATCTTAACTTTGGTTATAAAATCATTACAGTATTATAAATTGATAGTTACAAGTCTTTCTGATTTCAAAGAAATATTAATCGTTAATTCTTTCCTCAAAAAGGTATGTATGGGTTTACAAATAAGACCGATACAACTCATAATATTGTACCTCTAAACATAGTTCAAACTAGACAACACACAGTTCTTAGACGGTTAGTAATCTCACACTTGAAATGAATTGGGTATCATGCGTTTAATATGTTCGTCTGTCTTCGCCCGCTGTCTCCTCTCTTGCACTTCTCTAGCGCGCTTTCTCCCTCACCCTCAACCCCGCCCGGCACGAACTAAATCCCTGAAATCCCCACCAGGGAGGACAGCAGTTGCCAAAAGTCCGGACCACGGGTTTTGACACTTTTATAGCCCCCTGCGATGACGAATGGGATAGGCGAGGTTGCCAAAAGTCCTAGACTCATAGCCAATACCCCCATCCAAAGCTAAGACATATATGCATGTCAAAATCTTAAATTGTGTAGAAACACACTCACCTATCTGTATGTAAATTATTTGGCGAATATTTTCAGACCACTAGATTCTGTCTAGACTACTGTCTTCAAAAGTTGCGAGTGATGACGAAAATAGGGAATGAACAAGAAAGCTGAAAAATAACTGTTTAATAATACAATATTGACACAAATTTTATATTTACAAAGAGTATCAATCCTTGATGCAGCTCTCTCACGAACATTCACTGTCACGATTACTACAACATCACCGGTGTCACGGTCAACTACGGTCGTCACTGGAGTCACCGTGCTCCTGACCCACTGTCATGGTCCGGGGCGTAGCCCCACAGTTCAACAGTTCTTCAAGTCACATGGTCGCTCATCTGCGGTTCACTAAACCCGCGTTCTTCAGCACAGAGTATATCCTCTGCCTGGGGATCTTCTCGGCCTCCCGGTCAACCACGAGGTTCTCGCCTGGAGTAAACCAGCTCTCCTTGGCCAGGGCGGTGGCGATCCTCTGGTTCTTGTAGAAGGGGTTGAGCAGGTGCGGCGGTAGCTGGGCCTCCCTCTGGGCATTGGCGACGACCGCGCGGTGGGCGTAGTTCTGCTGAGGGAACGCCTGCTGCTGCTGCTGCTGTAGCGGGGGTGGCTGGATGGCGATGGGCAGCTCGGCGGGGGCAAAGAACTGCTGGGGGAACGCTGCCACCGCGGCCAGCAGCGCCGACGTCATCAGCAGTCGTAGCATGTCTGCAACATTATCGCCATTGTCAGTCAACTCATGAAGGTTTTGAGAGATTTTTGACAGTCTAATTGACTCGTGATACAAAATTAACAATGAATTTACCATCTATTTCGTTGTCTTCGGACCAAGTCAAGGGAAAATGTAACAGATAATTATCTTCATAAACGTTAGAACTGAAATAATAGAAGAACTAACATACAGGGTGTCCCATAAGTAAACTGTCAAACTGAGAAAATATTGTATGGGTCAAAATAAAGAAAAAATCAAGAATAAAAAGGACCTTAAAATGAAGAAGCCAAATTCAACTTTTAATCTACAATAGTTGGAAATAGGTAAAAGCTTTAAATGTTGAAATTTCAAATTGAATGAATTTTTTGTACAGTAGTTCCTTTTTATTCGAACATATTGTATTTACTGACTTTATACAGAGTGGTAGAAAAATTTCTAAGCGAACAATTATTTTGTAAAAATACAAAATGGCGGATATCTGGTCAACAAAACATTATTGAAAAAAATTCTTCTTGACTTTTTATTTATTTTGAACCATACAACCTTTTCACAGATTTTGGCACTTCACTTATGGGACTTCATATATCTTTTAAGCTATTTAGGGTAGAAAATCTCAATCATTGTGCAACTAGAGAGCGACCGAACCAATAGAAAAGAATAGCTCGGTGTGTTACACACTGGCCAGTGTGTCTTATTAATCCCGTGGCGAGCGACTTCTCTGTCTAAACTTATACGTCTAATTGACCAAGACTATTACGATCACGGTTTCTTTCTTTCACACAGACATTGTTTACATGATGTAGAGTAGTTAACTATGGTTTAAAATATTCTATGGCGAATAAAAGATCAATTGTATGATGACTCAATTGCAACTCATTTATGCAACGAAGAATAGTTTTCTTATACAATGAAGAATCGTTCGTTTATACGGCAAAACGTGCGCTTAAACGGTGACGAATCTTGCACCTATACGAAGTTGAATCGTTCACCCTACCTAACCACAACCTGTGTATTGTATGTTACTAAACCATCCAAAATCTATAATCCAGCTACTTGGAGGTCACGAATTGTGGATAACTATGAGCCATGGTCGGTGAATGGGATATTCTTTGGTGTGGATTAACGTCTGCACTATTATGTCCATCCTAAAAACCTATGAGGATTGTATTAGGATGAAAGTATTAGACCAGTTCGTAATTCCGAGGCAATGGTTCGGTTCACGTTAAATTGTAGGTCCCTTAGTTAAGCTATTTACTGTTGGTCTATTAATTAACGATTCTGTCCTAGGAGCATGTCAGCCTCAGACAATAACAAGACTACAAGATCGCACCACAATCACCTTACACTCATTTCTCATCCATACTTGGCTTTAAATCCCTACCTGGGTAGGTCGCCATTTCAGTAACTAACTAACTTACTGTAGTCTCCAGTGTTTATATGTAGGTAGAACAAACATATATATTTCTAGTATCTCCTAGGGACCACTCAGATAAGTTACTTTCCAATACGTCTTCGGGAAAGCTTGTAGTCGGCTAATTAATTTTCGCCTAAGTGCTAACAGTAAAAGGAAAGCTAGTCCGGCGGGTGTCGCAAGATGCAACGGTCGCGGGTTGCGACACAGTTATTTGGCCGGTTCTGCCCTTGAGGTGGGACCACTCAGCAGCGGTAGAGAGAACATCGTTGCTTACGTCACCATCGCGCAGGAAGTGTGAGGACCTAGTTCGCCGTCCTACCGTGCGGTGCGCTCTGCGGGGTTGTCACGCTTCAGCAGCTGGTCCTGACCTGACCCGGGGTCACAGCTGACTTGCGGCAGTGACGTTACCGTTGCTGCAGATTAGCTTATATCTACCATCTAACACTCTCACAACAAGATTACGTAGTTTATTTAGACGGGCAAAGTGTAGGTTAAAGAGGAAAAATATATAAACTGAGAACAACAACGTTGAATTTTGTTTTAAATGACCGTACTCTCTACTATTCCCTTTCTCCATTCTGAAATGGTGACCTACCTAGGTAGATATTTTAAACCATATAAAAATGAGAGTGTAAGTCAATTGTGGTCCGAGTTACTCACTAAGGCTCCTTAGTGCTCCTTAGACAGGACTGTAGCCAAAACGCCAATGACATATAAGGGACCTACATTTTAACGTGGGATCCAAACCAGCCTCATAATCATGAGGACGGTCTTCGTGAAAAAAACGTAGTATCCAATAGTGCGGAAGTTAATCCACAACAAAAAATATCACATCCACCGTCCATCGCTCATAACTATCCACAATTCGTGACCTTCAAGTAACTGTAGGAAATAAACTATAGTGCTAAAATAGCGTCAGTGATGTATTACTTATTACCTTTCTGAAATTGCAGTTAAGCCTTTCTGAAGTTTATTAAGCCTAGTATGATAGAGAAATGAGTGTAAGATGATTGTGTTAAGATCTTGTAGTTTTGTTTCTGACTAAGGCCGACATGTTCCTTAGACACGGTCTTTGCGGATGAACGTTGTGTTGAAAAGTGCGGTCGTTAATCCCCACCAGGAGATATGGCATCCACAGGCCATCGTTTATAACTATCCACAATAATTCGTAACCTCCAAGTAGCTGGAGTACAAGAGAACACGGTCCCAGTCATAAATGTATTCAATTTTGTTATTGTACAATATCATGGTCTATCAATAATTATATTATATACTATAAATGGTGATAAGGATAGCGACCGTTTATCCCGAGATATAAAATATGTTTTTACATCTCTAAATTGTCCTTCAAAAGATCATATTATTGGTCTATGGAGAATACATACATTTTTACAATGTTGTTACTGAAGTTATGACGGTGTTTACAATAACAAATATGCAGCAAACGACCCTTTTTACTAGTTGTAAGTGACTGGAAATGCTATAGACACATGTCATACTATTACTTTCCATTCGTAAAGATATCGTGATACAATGATTTGAGTGTAAAGTTATGACTGATTTCATTTTAAATTTACGATATAAAATAATTTGGTAGACTAGATTGTATTATTTAGCTTTCAGAAGTTTTATATTTGAAAAATTGTATTTGCTTCTTTGTGGGAAATTGGTTATGTATGGAGATGTCAAAGAGATT
This sequence comes from Nephotettix cincticeps, assembly GCA_023375725.1. Lineage (NCBI taxonomy): Eukaryota > Metazoa > Arthropoda > Insecta > Hemiptera > Cicadellidae > Nephotettix > Nephotettix cincticeps. The sequence continues at coordinate 6,554 of JAGISJ010000111.1, forward strand.
TTTCAGTTCCTCTATACAGCTGTCGTTATAGCCATATTACGGTACTAAGTATATGACGTAACTGTTTTTTTTTAAATTTTGATCTCACAAATTGCCAACACCCCCCCTCCAGAGTTAAGACTCCATGTCAAAACTGTGGTTTAATATTTGGAGAATGAGTAAATGTTATTTGGCCCTGCAGTTTATGAAACTGGGGAAAGGCGATTCATTGCTGAATTAGGCACTTCGAATCAGTGTACTTTGAGCGGTTTTATTTCAGTTAAATATGTATGTATGTATTTTTAATTGAAACTATTTTGTTCTAAATTATAATAAGGTATTCAACACTGTCACGAAACTAAAAGCAAGTTAAAAAATGTTTGAAAAATACTGGGGCTGCGGCGCGTCCTGTAATCCACCAACTTGGAGGTCACGAATCGTGGATAGTTATGAGCGATGATCCAGAAGATGTGATATTCTCTGATGTTCATTAACGTCCACAATTTTGAATACTGTTCATCCGCAAAGACCATCCTCATAATTAGGCCAGTTCTTTATTCAGAGGCAAAAGTGGTTCCGATCCCACGTTTAACTCTAGGTTTCTTAGTTACCATCGGCTGTTGGGCTATTAATTCACAGTTCTGTCTAAGAAACATCTCAGCATTAGTCAGTATCAAGACTACAATATCGCACCAAAATCATCATACGCTCATTTACCGTTCATACTTGATTAAAATATGAGTAGTTATGCATTTCACAAAGGTAATAATAACAATTTGAATTTTACAATAACTAATTGAGTTACGTACCAATATGTTTTTCAAAAATACAAATATTATGTGTGAAATCCTCTTAGTCTTCGTTGGGTGGATCTCACAGCCTCTAACAATCCTCACAGCCTCTAACAATCCTCACAGCCTCTAACAATCCTCACAGCCTCTAACAATCCTCACAGCCTCTAACAATCCTCACAGCCTCTAACAATCCTCACAGCCTCTAACAATCCTCACAGCCTCTAACAATCCTCACAGCCTCTAACAATCCTCACAGCCTCTAACAATCCTCGAGAACAATAATGGTTGACGACTGTTGCATGACTTGCACAATGCACACGCACCGGTGGGTTCTTGACACAGTGATTCTAGTCACGTAGTCGACTTTAATCCCAGTTTCAGTTATGCAGACTAGTTCTTGTAAGCCGCGACAAACATCGGTGTGGCCGCTGAGGTAGAAAGTGGTTCTGCGACCTGAACCTGGACCCGTGTAGCACGTTGACTCTCTCCGAGGATGTGCCGGTGGATGTTATGTCACCGTCCCAACCCACCGACCCAACACCGTAGCCTTCCGTTCGGTTAATTTACCACTGTGTTGCGCTTACAAGTTTCACTTTATGACTCATTAAACAAGCATGAAGACTTCTGGTGTTTGGACGGTAGTTTTCAAGTGTAATTTCATGCTCCAGAAAAAACGACCAGACACTTCAATCATAGTTAATCTTCTTAACACCCTCCGGAAAGAAATGACAGTCAAGGTCACTATGGGAGGGAGGGATGACAACTCCAAGCTCGTTTAGCCCTCGTGATGCCGAGTGTCAGGTAATCAGAAAAGCATTGAAGTAGACACTTATCCGTCTCAGAATGGACCAACCTAGGATTCAGGCTGGGTATGCAGATTCTAAGGAGAGACGAGAAGGAACCAAATGTTCAAGGGAGGATTGTAATTGGGAACTTTGGATAGCCAAAAGGTTAATATTATAACAGCTTATTTTTTGACTGATTATAGATTCCAATGAGCATAGAACAGTCAGAAAGCTATTTAGGGCCAACTAAACACCGATCACAAAATATGTAACTATCAGACTGTAATAAAATAAAACTCTTCCATTATTAAACTTCCAACATTCGACTTGAAATCCCATAAAATGACTGCAAATCTCACTTAGATTGAGTTATAAGCATTTTACAAAATTCAATAAAAAAAATAAATAAAATTTATATCCCAGTGAATCTGGTTTGGAAATATTACAAGATAGTTGATATGTCGGCTTGTTGTAGTAACAATACAGGTGTAATTTTATTACAACAAAGAAATTAATAGTTACTCTTGGTACGTCATACCAGGGGTAAAACATTTCATAAAAAACTTAATAAGCAAACATTTGAAAGATCGTTAAAGTCTCCAAAAGTCGAGTAAAATCTTTTTGATTTATAATTATTTTAACAGGTTAAACACGTTAATGATTTTGAAAGGGTCTTATGAAGACTTAAATTAAAAAATTTTCTACAAATATGTCTCTTACTCTCCAAAGTATAACATATTTTGAAACGAAAAATAGAATTACGTTTTACATACCGACCAATGGCATAACAGTTAAAATATCCTACACATGGTGAACGCCGAACAGCTTCGACACAGAACTGGAAACTTACTGAAGCGAAACCGGACTGGCACTGCGAACAGAGTGGGCACACTGCGGTAGCAGGCACTGGAATAGAAGACACTGCGGTAGAAGACACTACGGTAGAAGACACTATGGTAGAAGACACTGATATCACTGCGATAGTCCGTTCAGCGGTAGACACTCAAGTGGACGTTCGACGACTGTACGGAGGCTGGCCACGACCGCCACTTATATGAAGGTACAAGGTCGCTCTTAGACCCTGACACCTAACAGCTGACTACTGATCCATTGAAACCCATTGTCGATGCGAAGATTCCTCGGCATCTAAAAAAATGGGAGTCTGTAATCTCGACAACATTGGGTTCAACAATGTTGATTGAAAATCAATGTCGTTACTTAGATTTTCCATTATTTTTCTAAGAAAATAACTCTCTGAGTACACAGACACATTTACTACGGCATCTGCAGATTGTGCTTTCTTAATTGGCTGTCTACCCCACGGCAAAATATACTATACTCAGTGCTAAAAAATAACATTGCTATGATAGGGAAAACAAGCTTTGTAGACGCATTGGTAAGCAGTAAGAGGATTTGACAGAGGATATGTAATTCAATTAATGTTTCAAATATTTTGGACAAAAAAATTAAATAAATAACCACTTTTCGTAAATTAAAATCAATTAATTTAAACAGGTTTTGTCTATGATATTAGATTGAAACATACCAGTAGAGTTCATTATGTTTACGTCTTGTTTGCCTCCTGTTGTTCTAAAACACTGTTTAGATTATATTAAATCATTGAAATGTCAACCATACTACAATGAAGGTATTTTAAGCCAAGTATGAATGAGGATTGAGTGTAAGATGATTGTGGCGCGATCTTGTAGTCTTGTTATTAGCTAAAGCTGACATGTTCCTTAGACAGGACTGTTAATTAATAGTCCAACAGCCGATGAAAACTAAGGGACCTACAGTTAAGTAACGTGGAATCCGAACTACGGCCTCTGAATTACGAATTAGTCTAAATATAAGGATGGTGTTTGTGGATTAACGTAGAATTAAATAGTGCGGACGTTAATCCACACAAGAGAACACTACATCCACCGACTATCTCTCACAACTATCCACAATTCGTGACCTCCATGTAGCTGGATTACAGGACGTCGCCACCGTCCCAGTATAAGGTATGTTAACTCAAAACCTTATTAAAAACTACCGTGGTTGGTGTGACCTGCCTTTAAAGAACTTTGGTTGTATCCTTTATTGGTAGATATAAAAAATCCATAAATTTTTAGTCCATCGGAAAGACCAGATATCGTGGTTAGGTTGTATTCCCAGACTAGGCGAGGTAAGTATCACGTTGCAGAAGGAAGTTGTCTAGGACGAAAGCTGTTGCCACTGAAGATGCTCGTTAACCGAGAGAACGATATCAATGTCACTTTCCCCACAGGAGGGGTGTGTGGAGTAAAGGCTGTCGAGACCGATCTGAGGGTAAAGTGCGATAATATATGATAAATGAATGCAAAGGGTGATAATATATGATAAATTAATGCAAAGGGTGATAATGTGTGATGAATCAATGTTAAATGTGATAATGTGTGATCAATTAATGCAAAGGGTCATAATGTGTGATGGATTAATGCAAAGGGTCATCATGTGTGATGGATTAATGCAAAGGGTGATAGTTTGGGATCAATGAATGGAAAGGGTGATCATGCGTGATCAATTAACGAAAGGGGTGATAATGTATGATAAATTAATGCAACGGGTGATCATGTGTGATCAATTAATGCAAAGAGTGATAATATGTAATCAGTTAATGCAAAGGGTGATAATGTTTGATCGATTAATGCAAAAGGTGATCATGTGTATTGATCAAATAATGAAAAGGGTGATGATGTGAATCGTGGTAAAAGTTTTTAGCATCATTTTCTTCCGCACGTTCACAGAGTATAGTGAGATGCAGACACTCAAGACACTCTTCATGAACTGGTCAATTTTCAAGGTAATTGGTCGCGTTCAGAGTTGTTTGCTCAACCTGCTGACAATCTTAAATGGTTCCATAAAAACAATAATAGAGAGAAAGGAATGAACTTCGGTGAAATTATCTCCAGGTTTCACCCTGGAGTGGCTATTGGATAGCAAAAGCTCTACCACCTAACGGATAATATTTTTTTACGACTTGATGGTTTCAGGTTAGTAGGCTTTGCTAAGATAGAATTTCGTTAACACTTAAAACTAAGCCGATGCAGGATGTTAAAAACATGTGACTCATATGAGTTACATATGAGTCACAACTGTAGGTTGTGCACGATTACAAAATTTTGACATGGATATATTTTAGCTCTGGGGAGGGAATTTGGTGATTTTTAAGATCGAAAATATGTAAGAGGTATCCATAGAAACTACTACAGCTATTTTATTGAGTTTTTAATATAAAAGAATAAGAACAGCTGTTTAGATGAATTGAAAACATTCTCTTCAGACATAATTACGATCTATCCTATATCCCACAGGGAAGTAAATACAAACATTTTTACTACGGATATTCTCCATCACGATAAGTAAAATAAAGTTTCACGAGTCTTTATGACGAATAGACGTTCTTCGTTTCTTGGTGCTTGGTACTATTTGTAATTTTTTTACTTATTTAACATTTTCTGTTCTCAGCTTTTCAGCTTTATACTGGCTTAATCCGGATTGAGTTACGTACTAATCTTGTTATCGATTAGGTTCTAGCTTATCTGAAGACGAGATCAGATTCCAGTTACCGAAACTACATGGAAATTTGGTTAAATTGATGGAAAATTCCCATAATAATGGTTGTATTACTTCCCAATGGAAAACAAGTTAGATCATGGATATGTCTAAAGGGAATGTTTTGAGTTCATCTAAACAGCTGTTCTTATAACCAAACTTTGATGTCACTAACCATATGACGTCACTGTTTAAAGTTTCGGTCTCGCAAACTGCCAACACCCCCCAGAGCTAAGACATGTCCATATCAAAAATCTATATAACAATAACTCGCCATCACTGATATTGAATTTCAAACCAAGAAGACTACAAAATCTCGCCACAATCATCTAACCCCCATTTCTCATCATACTTGGCTAAAAACCTACCTGGTTGGTCAAAATTTCAGAAAGGTAATAATAACAATATAACGTCTTCTCACGATCTCTTTATAACAACCTAGTCCTGCAGCTGAACTGGAGGGGTTGCTGACAGTGATAACACACACATATCAGAGGAGGATGAGGAAGTGTAAGAAGAACCTCTCGTCGAGGCTGAGGTCAGCATTGAACAAAAGGTCATGTGGTGACCTCAACCGAGGCCGGAGGGCGTGGTCGACGTATCTGGGTCAGTCGAGATGAGAGATGATACTTTGGTGGCCTTGGATTGATCCATTGTGCCAATGCCAACACTGATTAATATCTTACATCAAACAGTAATAAAGTTGAATAATCGATTTCCAAAATCGGTTTTTAATTTTTAAATTTCCCGCAAGATTTCCCTGTATGATCAAGTTTCCATCATACTGCTTCAAAAGCAGGTTATTTTAGATACACGTGTTGAAGAAAAAAAGTTGTTCTTTTTCTTCCTAGGACTAAACCTATTATTATGATAATTTTTAGTCCTAGGCCGCAAAATGTCATTTTTATGATACTTTTTATTCGAGGTCAGCATTCGATTGTAAATAATCGATAAAGTAACTACAACAATCACGATAGATTTTTGTGTATTTCGGATATTCCGGATATTGATTGTGAAACTAGTAATCGACTATTAAATCTAACTATCGAATGGTTGAGATCAAACTATCAATTATAATAACTAATACTGACATAACCTAAACAATCAATCAGGAATCATGAAAGAACTGCTGCAACATAGGTAGCATAACAGCTGATTAGTCTAATGTGACAAAAATGGTCGACAACTATTGATACTCTAAATCAGGTAATAATTTACGTAGTTTTACGAGTTTCATTTCATTTTCAGTATGACGAAAAATAAAGTTAATCACACGGCCCAAAATTGGCTTTTTGATATATACTCTTACATTGTGCTCTTAAAAACGCCCGTTTTTGGTCTTAGTGATGAAATATCCTATTTTTAATATTATAGTGACATTAGTATTAAGTAGAGAATCATGACCATGGAAGGTTTATGTAAGGTTGAGTTGCCTCGTTTGACACCTAGAGGCATCGGTCCACCCGATAAGAAATTATTTCGATACGAAAAACAAAGGCTTTCAAAGAAAACGGCCCAAACGGTCCTAAAATTGTCACATTTATAGATAACATGTTCTGTAAAACTTAGAACAAATATGTCTAATATCGCTCAAAAATGGGTATTGAGAGATCGTTATTTTATTTTCACATGGATTGGTCAGTTTGAAGAAAACAATTCCCTTCTGTATAAGGAATGGAATAAAAAAATAAGTTTCATAACTGCGGGTGCTCTCGTTTTAATGGGAAGCAATACAGAAAGACAGACGGACAGAAATTGAGATAATCTCCGTTTCAGCTTTTCTGGATAAAAAATAACAAAACGTATAAGCAATGTATAGTCAAAACTCTAATTTTATTTACATAGATTTGATTGTATTTTACAGATGTGACTCATGTACCTATCTGTGCTTGGAATGCCCCTTTGTAGTCGTGGATGCTGAAGGTTGGAAAGTCGTTTTCAAGGCTCTCGTGACGTCACAGCGTCGTTAAAATGCTCAGACGTGTTTGTCTCTATCTCTAACTTTAGACCAAGTCCAAATCTTTCCTTGACCACTTTCCTTGTCATCTCACTCTGACTTGTAGTTTTAGAATCGTTTCTGCCTAAGGCAGAACAACTTTTAAAATAATCGTGTTCACTAATTGTGTTGACAATTCGCAGTAAAAAAGATTCTATATCGGAAATTACCTTTATGAATTTTAAGCCAAGTATGAATGAGAAATGAGTGTAAGATAATTGTACCGCGATCTTGTAGTCTTGTTACTGACTAAAGCTGTCACGTTCCTTAAACAGAACTGTAAATAGCCCAACAGTCAATGACATCTAAGTGACCTACAGTTTAACCTGGGTCCTAATTTATCTAATTATGAGGATGGTCTTTGTGGATTAACGTAGTATTCAATAGTGCGGACGTTAATCCACACAAGAGAACACTATACCCACCGACCATCGGTCACAACTATCCACAATTCGTAACCTACAAGTAATTATAATTTAGCCTCTAAATTACGTACTGGTGTAGCTATAGAATGGTATGATGAACACTGTATTCCATATAATTCGGATGTCAATCCACGCCAGAGAACATCACATCCAGTAACCATCGTAAAAGTATAGATAAATCCTATCCTCTTAAAAAACTACATATATATGTGTTTACTGTAAAACTGGTGTACTTAAAAAAATATTTTTATCAGCTAAAAGAAAAACAATTAATTTCTTTCTTTTCATTCCCATCTCAGTATTAAAATTCAAAAACTCTAATATTTACACAAATCACCCCTGATGTCAAGCCGACAGTTATGGACCACAATTGATACTTGGGTGTTAACAAGTAGTCCAGTTTTATCTGCATAATCAGCTGACCATTGTCAATCACTGTGGTGACAGCTGATTGTTGAGAAACAGCTGACTGACGTCACATTGACCGACTTTTACCTCTATGCCGCTCAACGAAAATCAATACTAATAATAGTTGCAGACCGGAACGTATCTTTGATCTTTACGGTTGCAATTAAAATTGATAGCTTAAAAATATATTTTGAATTGTTATCTAAGAATATTTTGCAATATTATAACCTATTTAGGTATCCAACTCTTTTGACATAAATTTATTTTGGAACTAAATTTTCCTTATGGGCTCGAAACATCTTCATGCATAACTTAGTAAGTGTTGAACTACTAAGTTTCTAACTAATTTGGTGGCATCCCCATTCCCTACTGATTCCTAAAATTACTCCAACTTTGCGTTTGCCATATATTGAAATTAGTATTAGGAGTCCAATGGAGATGATCAGGGTGGATTCAAGATGCCTCGAGGATGCCTTCTTTTTAGGAGACCGGTACGTGAGGAAGGGCGAGGAAGCAACGGGTTGACAGCCGTTACGAGCCGATACGGCCGACTAGATCGGAAGTCCACCGAACTGGTTTGCTATACTATACAAAAGTGGCGCTAACCGCTACAACACAAACATAAGAGAATCAACTTATGTTTGTCCCTACCAAAGCTAAGTATCATAAAATCCATTACAATAATCACACCCACCCTTCTCTTATAAAACTTACCCGAACATTCTTCCCACGTAGGTCTTTGTGTAAACCGAGAATAAGAAGAACGTGAGTTAGATTGGATTACCGATATTCAACTTCTTTGAAGTCTGTAAACCAAATAAAATTTACCAGTCTCTCTGTGGTTTCGTCCAAAATTTTATTTATAATCCATTCTTAACTTATTCGATAGGTATTTATTTGTTGTATGGGTATTTAAGTGTGATTCATCATACATAAGATTATTATTGTTTTATTTTATTAATAAATATTTGTATATGTATTGAACTATGTATACACAGAACTCTCCAAAAAGCGTCTTCAGTGAGACAATCTCCCACTCTTTCACAAAAGCTCATCCAGGATTACGTCATCACCAGTGGCGGAAGGAAGTAGAAGGTCAATCCGTTTATTAGAATATGCCGGAGAAAGTGGAGGATTCGCTCGGCAGGTAGTTTGCATACGGAGGACAAGTCGAGTTGGATAACAGGTCAGGTCGAAGGCCAGCGTTTAAAAAACGTTTAAAAAATTCGTCAGAAAAAACAAAATTACACTCGGAAGAGCTAAATAAATAGACAGTAGGCCTATTTGTGAATTGACTTTCTCCTTCATAGTTAAAATAAATCTATAGTTTCACACGAATCCGCCACTGGCTATACGTACTGTATTAATTCGCAGCAACTCAAAATAAGTCGAAAATGTTCAGTAAAAAGGTTTTAGTATCGTTTTCATTTTGCAATAATCCACCATTTTGAGGGTTTGACATGAGTATGTCTAAGCTCTAGAGAAGGGGGTGTCGGAAATTTGTGAGAAGCAAAACGTGTAATGAAAAATACGTTATATGGTTATGAGAACAGCTTTTTACAAGAACTGAAAACTTTCTCTTCAGTCATATAATCTAAGCTATTTCCCACAGGGAAGTACCGTAAATAGTTTTTTTAGCGAATTTCCCATAGGGAAGAAGCTATTACCGTAGGTCTCATGGCGAGACTTAAGCCCGGGACCATGTTATTTTTTCTTCTTTAGGTGCCCTGAGTCCAAAAACAATAGTCGTTAAAATTTATATATATATATATATATATATATATGTATATATATATATGTGTGTGTGTGTGTGTGTCTTACACAGATAACTCTCGTAAAAAGGTCCAATCGACATATTTTAAAGTGTATCTAAAATCGGACGAGTTCGTAAAAGACATAGGTCATTAGTACGGGTATTTGTTTTTGTAATTGTTTGCTTTTTCACATTAATTTTAAAATTTCTAATTTTACATTTCACCATTGGAATCAGCTTAAAAAACTTCAATTATTCTTAAGTTTTTTTGATCTCCAACGGTTACCGAGTTTTTAACTTTGTATTGCTCCAATGTTTTTTATAGTAATATTTCTTATTCTATTTTTGGTAAATTGATATTTAGCTTCATGTTTTTTCTATCCTTATTTTTATAGTTTATATGATCTCAGCAAACCTGAATACTTTTTATGTATTCTTGAATAGCATCCTTTATTTATGGACAGATGTTCATGAAAAGTTGGTATATGTTTAAAATAATTATTTTTGTAAAACTTTCAGTATTTCACAGCAGCAAACCTGCACACTCTTTCCCATGTCAATGTTATGGAGAATAGGCAAATAATTCTCATGTTTATGGACAGATTTTTATAAAACTTGTCATATATTATTATTATTATTATGTTATTGATTTAGAAATTCGCTGAGTACGCAGGTCTGCTGCGACGGGGGTATTTAAGTTTTGGCATGGCCAAGGTGCACCTGTGTACCAAATTTCATAAAAATCGGAAAATCAATACGGTCTCGGAGTTTGTACAAGCAGACAGACATCAGTCTGAAAACCACTTTCTTTATTCAGGGAGCCTCAAAACGGATATATGAGTCAAAACTCAAATCCGAAAAAATTTGACGAAAACAATACTTTCTCTAAATACTACGTGTAACTACAACCATTCTATATCCTATCTTTACTACCTCTTACCTTGCACAAGATTAAACCTTGGACATCCATACCTTGGACATCCATTGAGAAGTCCTGAAATTAAATTAAAAACTGTGTGTCTAAGAGCAAAGAGATAGAGAGAAAATAGAAAGTACCCTAGGTAAGTACTTTTGTTATTGCTATATACGTATTTATCCTTGTTAAATAGTTATAAAACATGGTCTTTTGACAAACAATTTTAAAAATTAATGTATACTAGTAATCTATATAAATAAAATTACAGTTTTGTCTGTACATTGCTCAGAGTTATTCATTTTTGAGTTATTTTTACGTTTCACGCGTTAGAAAAGCCGAAACAAGTATTATCTCAATTTTTGTCTAGAACATTTTTTTCGTTAGAGAAGCTAAAACAATCTAAATTTGTGTCTATTTGTTTGTGACGCTCCAGGAGGGATTTTACGCCGTCTTTTCCTAAAAAACGGGAGAACTGATAACTGTGAAACTTATTCCATGCATTCTCTACATTCCAGAGAAAGTTTTTCAATGCTTTAAACTGTCCACCGCCCCTTTAAAAGTATATAACGAGCATTTAAAACCCCACTTTTTACGCAATATTAGTCCTATTTTGTTTTCAGTTTTCAATAAATCACCTACTGGTAATAAATAATCAGCTATCTTTGTAGTTTTTTTTCACTAAATCATTGGTCATTAATTTTGAGAATATCTGATGTATAAAGTAATATATATCAGTGTTAATTATTGATATCGATAGTTCGATCTGAACCATTCGATAGTTCGATTTAATAGTCGATTACATCGTTTTAAGATCTATATCCGGAACGTCCGAAATAGACAAAAATCTACCGTGATTGTTGCTTATTCACTTTTTCAATTACAGTATTTACAATCGAAACTGACCTAGAATCAAAAGTATCATCAACGCTGATCGTTTGCGGTCTAGGACTCAAAATATCTCAAATATAGGTTAAGTCCAAGGAAGAAAAAGAAAAACTTTTGCTCTTCAACACATGTATCTAAAACAGCTATTCAACAAAAAACTGATTCAAAAAGGGTATTAAGAAATGTTATTTTTCGTTCACTAACTGATCCGATGTTGATCACTTATTATTTGGAATATTTGAACTATCGGTAAATATCAGCAGGTTAAATAGATTGTTTGAGTACAAACAACATTTATGGAAGCAGAACCAGTTATCGTAATTGATTGTGGAAAAACATTTTCCACCAAATATCACTCAACTTAATTTAAACATTCAGGGTGGGTCATACAGGAGTTATTAAATATTAAAAAAATAAATTTAAATGAATGAGTTATATGGGAAAACAAAAAATATATTAGTTTTCACAAGTTCCAAAAAGATTTTGTTCTAATTTTGGTTTAGCACAATAACTAAAATTCCTTGATACTTAACTTTAACAATTAAAACTATTCTTATTACTAGGTAATGTTAAAACATCCTTTACTAAGAATAATTTGAAAATATATTTAAACCTATTTGTAATAGAATTTTGAACACAATTCTCAATTTTCGAGATCAAAATCAAAGAAAATGGATTTTTTTTTTAATTTAAGGGATGAAAATATTTAAACTTTTGAACACAACATATCAATTTTAGTTTAGGCTGTCTCCACGTCTATAATAATACTATACCTAGTGAAAATCTGTTTATCATAGCTTAATTACTTTCTGAGATTTGATGTAAATTGTAGGTATTAAACACGGTTTCTGAAAATCGCAAACAAACTTCTCCTGTAGAAAATAGTTTAACATTCCTCCAAACTTTAAGCCATAACTCAGCTAAAAATAACGTTAGAGGGTAATATTTTTACTAAATTAATTTTTAAAAATTATATAAATTATTAAAATTTTTAAAATTTAATTTGTACTAGGTCAGCCCCCTTTTATGCGTCGGTACTATCCTCATTTTTAAGACTTAAGGAGGATTTCCCCCTTTTACTCCCATACTCTGCGTCCACCACTAGTCCACTTATACTGCCAAGCCTCATGTGAAAATATAGCTCAAAAAATCTTGTCATTAAGTTTATAAATGAATGTATTCAAAATTTAATTTTTCAGTGAACCAAAAGTTTTACATGGTTTTTTAAAATAAAAAAGGTTGACTTAACACACTCACCTCCAACACGAGGGATGGTCACATGTGGTGGTAGGATGAAGAGGGCTGACACAGGGACACTGCAGCACACCCACGGACACACAGAAGGCTCCTGCGGACGCAGGAGGCGCGGCACTGGCAGCCAGGCAGGACACCTCGGCCGGTCTCTGAGCTCCTGTCTCGCCACTTTCCCTCGTCATCCCTGTGCCGCTGCTCGTAGCGGACTAAGGGTGCAGCGGCGCCTCGGTACTATCCACCCTCACTCATCGATTTCGATTAGGATTTACAGAACGTTAAAATTCATAAAATTCCTACTAGCCCCAAACAGCAATTAAATTAAAAGATAATATACATAGCGAGTTTGAGTTATTTTTTTTATTTTCAAAAATACTCCTGGACATGTTTTGGGGCGTCGTTCAAAATTGTATCCATACCTAATTTATATATAGGTATATAACCATGTATATGTGTCGACACGAAAGTCATTTTTCATGGGATATAAATATCAGTAAAATTATTTAGAGGATGTAGTATTGGGTACATATTAAATAAGACATTTTGATGAGTTAAATACTATATAAGATCATACAATTGTTTTGCTCTGTCTCATAAGAACAATGTTAATTTTTCATGTACAAATTAATTAGTTAAAAATATAAAATAAATAAATAAAGTGATTTTCTGGATTTCAGGTTTTTATGTTTTTTCCGGTTGATTACAGCTTGTTATTTTCATTGTTTTGTTCTAGATGCGATTTGGTTTCTTATTATCGAATAATTTGAGGTTTATACTTAAAAATGTTTTTTAATGTTCCTTTTTAACACTTTATTATTGACACCTCAGGTTTAATCGTGTAGCTAGCAATGTGTTTTTTAATTATTAGTTCTTAGGGGCCTAATGCGAAACTTTTGTACAGTAATTCGTAAAAATGTCCAAAAAAAAAAATCACTAATTCCAACACAAACGATTGAAAGGATACATATGTTGGCAAAATCGAACTCAAGATCTAAACTGTTTGAGGTTGTACGTAATGAAGTTATAAGATTTTGCGGCTGAGATCTTGATGACAGACCTTGAAGGACTTAGTTAATCAATACTCTCGTATACTGAATTTCGGCATGCAAATAATAACATCAGTCCGAACCACTGCTTATTCTATTACGACTGGGTAATTTCAGAATATTTTTGTAATTAACGGTCATGTCGAATAGGGGACGTTAATACCGTATCTACGCCATTGTCCACATAATGACCCAAGTCTGAGTATATCACTCAGTGCTGTGGATATATAGTAATTTGATCAATGCTTTGTATTGTCCTTGAAAACTATGGGAAACTTGTATGAAGGACACTCCACAATAGATGAATATATATAGGACTAGAAATAAAAAAAATCAAGAAGGCCCTACAGATGCATTATCAGTATTCTATCTCTTTGTATATTCGGGTACCTGAGCACACTCATACAAAGTAAATGATACACATAAATCTAAAATAAAACAAAGGAATCGGTATTGAATATGTGACATGGATTTCAGTAACTTAATTTATTCTATCAAAACGTATAAATTAAATACAATAGAGATAACATTTAAGAACAGGTCATACAAAAGTCGAAATCAAATGTAGTGTTATTAAAAGTGGGATTCAAGATGGATGATGGTTAGGTAATGATTGGTTGAGTGTTTAGTTTTCTGTAGCCTATATTGATGAATGAAATGATAGAGAGGAGGGTGAGTATACGCTTTGTTTTGTCTCTCAGAGTGGATAAGCAAATGGAACTGTCCTTTTTAATACACTAAAATTAATGTTTGTAGGCGATTGAATATGCGAGGGTTCTACACCTTTAACTGGATCAATTTAAAAAAAGTGTTCAGAATTCAGGATACTTGAAACAATATTTGAAATAGAATTGGGAGAAAAATAGATTCTCTAAATTATTAACTTTGTGCAGTATACTGACCAAAAAAGAGTAAAAGATTAAATTTAATTAGACCTTAAAGATACAAAGTTATGTTGCGCTGTTGTGCGAAATAGTTTAGTTCTTAAAATATTGTGGGAGTGAAAATTGTCTTTAAATATTAGATACGGTATAAAATGAAACATGTTTCGTTGTTTATATACAGGGTACATCTGAATTACACCGAAAAACGCTGGGATAATGTTCCTGAGGTCAAAACAAACAAAAGATGTCCCGTGAACATATGGCCTATACAGTATTGATTTCCGCCTGGCGGTGTGTATGTATTTTTACATAACTTTGAAATCACTTGAGGTACCAGGACCTTTTTTGTGCATAGTATCAAGTTACTATTTTTTACAATAGTACAAAACACTTTTTCAATTTTTTAAATCTTAATAATTCAAAAACAATGGAATTTACTAAAAAGAAACCAGAGACAAAAAAGTTGTGAATTTAATTTGTTTAAAGATAAGGGAACATTTTAATTGGGCCATACCACAAATAATGGAGAAAATTCAATTTCAGTAAAGTTAATACTTAATTGCTAAATTATTAAGCCTAAATGGACAGTTTAAACTTCAGAAAATCCTACTTTCTCCGTAATTAGTGTTATGACCCCACTAAAATTTTACATTCCTTTATTGTAAATTTCATGATTTTTTGGCTATTGAGATTTTAAAAATTGAAA
The DNA here is from genome assembly GCA_023375725.1 of Nephotettix cincticeps. Taxonomy (NCBI): domain Eukaryota; kingdom Metazoa; phylum Arthropoda; class Insecta; order Hemiptera; family Cicadellidae; genus Nephotettix; species Nephotettix cincticeps. Next base: position 21,961 of record JAGISJ010000111.1, read on the forward strand.
TGGACGCCATTTTGGAATGGTAAAAAGTATAACTTTTATACTATGCACAAAAAATAGGTCCTATTAGTACTCATACACGTACTAAGGTTGAATATTGTACCTCAAGTCGTTCTAAATTTATAGCAAGCTGTGTAAAAATATAACATACATACCGACAGACGGAAAACGGAGCGAGATAGGCCATATGTTCACAGGACATTTTTTTTTGTTTAGACCTTAGGAACAATATTCCAATGTTTTTCGGTGTATTTCAGATACATCCTGTAGTTTTAGGGGATTTAATGGTTATAGTACCGGCTTCATAATCTGAAGGTCACCGGCTTGATTCTTTGTCGTTACGTTGTCAATATGATCCTTGAATATGAATCAGCTGATATTTGTGAGTAACAAAACTACTTATACAACATGATTACATTCATCACATTCACCCTTCACTAATATTAACACAGGTAGTTTGGACAGTGATAAGTCTTTTGTGGTTTCAAACCGCTTGTCCAATCCATTATGAGAGTTGTTCAATGAAAGGTGCGAGGTGTTCAATGGTAGACGAGAGGTGCGGCGGTGACGGCTCTGAGTTGCACGGGTTGGTGAATGGCGACTGGCTCCACCTGGGTGTAGGGTTGAAGGACGTCAACCTCCTCCAGAGTCTGCACTGGTCTACTGACCACCACCCTCCTAGAGGACACCCTCTCTTCCGCCTGCTCCGTCGGGGAGGCCGGAGTCACCGACAACACTCGTCCCCTCACCACACCCGCGTCTCCGACAGAAGTGATCCTCACTCCCGATCTGGAAACCTCCAACTCAGATATTTCTCCCTTTCCGGTCAGCAACTCGATCAGCTTTTGTTGATTGGTCTGGGCTTCTTCAGCAGTCGCTGATCGTGTTGATGCTATTTGACCCTCACTGAAGAACTTAGTCTGTTGCATTTGTCTGATTGGCTCCGATGAACGAAATGAAGACTGAGTTGATGAATCTGGGAAAAGAGAACTTTTTGTTATCGACTCAGAACTTTCTTCTGGTTTTGATGTTTCGGTAGTCTTACTAGAATCAGATCCTCGCAGGTTCTGGATTTCTTCAGAGCGAGTCTGCAGAGGTGTTGAGACGATTCCTTCAGATCTTTGGTTAGACAAAATATTATTTTGAGAAAAGAATTGCCTCAACAGTTGGCGAGTCTGAAATTCGTTCAAAATGTTTTGATCGGAGGTGGTTTCTGTTTGCATTTCAGGCTGATTTGTGTTTTCTGACAGTCTTTGCTCTTGGTTAGAGTCTGCGTTTTGCGATAAGCTTTCTTGTTGCAGTACCTCAACATCTCTTGATCTACCAAACTCGGGGTTGTCCACTACTACAGTATCAGAGAAGTCAAACTCGTTCGAGTCAGAGTTTTCAGGAGGTCCGATGGGTTGAGGGAACTGCTGGGGAGGCTGCGAAGGAACTTGAGGTTGTTCAGTGGGTATTGGTTGTTGTGGGAACTGAGGTTGTTGAGGTATTTGCGGTGGTTGAGGGCGCACAGGTTGTTGAGGAAGTTGAGGCTGTTGAGGACGTACAGGTTGTTGTGGGAGCTGAGGCTGTTGAGGAATTTGAACAAGAGGGAATTGTGGTCGCTGTGGACCCTGCGTGATTCCCTGCGTCTGCTGAATGAGAAATGGTGGATACGACTGTACGGGCACTTGAAACGGATATGACGTCACAAATGGGTATGCACCGACGGGATAAGCGACCGGACGTTGGTACCTAGCGACGGTGTGGTGCCCAGATGGAACCTCTGTGAGAGGAGAGATCAAGTTTTTGGAAATGGGTTCGTCAAGCTCGAGCACAGCTGTACCCACTGGTCTTATCACTGTGCGCTCTTCCACGTCGTAAAACTGCTTTTGGATTCCTGGACGTCGGACTTGAAGTTTACCAGAAGCCACTTTAGGTTTGGTCACGTCAACTACTTTCTGTACGAAGACTGGTTGGGGGATATATCTTGCGAATGCCACAGGATGCGCTAGTGGGGCGTGAGCCACAGGGGCAGCTACCGACACAGGGGGCAGCGCTCGTAGGATGGGCAGACTGGGCACATGGCCTCCCACGTATCTCAGGGATCCGCCCCCGACCATGGAGTCAAGCGCCAGGCGAGCCAAGGGACCGTGAGCTTCCGATGTGGAGACAGCTCCAGGGTACACTCCCCCTGAGCTGACGTGTGTCAGCGTAGCTGCGACAAACAGCAGCACAAACATCCTGGAACAGACAGTTTCCGATTTCTTCAAAGTAAAATAGTTAACCCTAATATGTTTAAATTGGTCCGCAGTCTCCTATTCTTCCGTCTATCCTGATTTACCAGCGCTCTTGAAAATATAATTTTGAAAATTATTTTTAGTATATATTTTACAATAGAAAAAACAGTCTACATAAACGGCACGACATCTTAAATATAGTTAGACACATAGTACAAATATTAAAGGTAAAAGCTATGTAGTTTAGTAATTTGAATACGTATGTATGAGTGCATACGATTGATACGTGTGATGTTATTGTAAGTAGCTCTTTTTTTACTAGAGATCTGTACAAAATCATTTCCATATAATATTAAGTATATAAAATAAATAATATATTCTCACACAAAATATAATGACAATCAGAAAACCGTTTGTTTAGTTCCATGTGTTACGTAAATCTTTACAATACATCTTCATCACTGACTTTCTAAAAAGTAAACTTAACAGAAAAATTGAATCTTATGACCCCACCGTCATTTAACTTAATTATAAAATAACGAAGTGTAGAGAAAAAGAACCATGGAAGGTCAGGTAGTGTTTCCCTTGGGTGGATTAATATCGGCACTATTGAATACTACGTTAATCCGCAATGACCATCCTTATATTTAGACCAATTCGTAATTCAGGGGCCGTGGTTCGGATTTCACGTTAAACTGCAGGTCCCATAATTGCCATCGGCTGTTGGGTTACTATTCAACAGTCCTGTCTAAGGAACTTCTCAGCCTTAGTCAGTAACAAGACTACAAGATCGCGCCACAATCACCTTACACTAAATTATCATC
>JAGISJ010000112.1:0-25000 GCA_023375725.1 Nephotettix cincticeps
TTCATGCTCACTGAACGTTGCTCATGCATGTGGTTCATGCTCACTGAACGTTGCTCATGCATGTGGTTCATGCTCACTGAACATTGTTCATGCATGTGGTTCATGCTCACTGAACATTGCTCATGCATGTGGTTCATGCTCACTGAACATTGTTCATGCATGTGGTTCATGCTCACTGAACGTTGCTCATTTAGTTTTGTATTTTTGAAGCTATGTTGAAACAAGGATTTACAGTGAACAGTTTTAGATATAAATGACTTAAAAGAGTATTGCAAAAAGTAAAGGATCAGAAGCGTGATTGATAACTCGTAGTTACACCAGGTATTTTTACAAAGCATTGAATTAAAATATTGTTTGTATCTCTAGCTTCTCGTGGGGATTATGAATCCTATAAACCTAAAACAAACTGTTTTTGTATTCTTTAAGCCCATTTAGCTTCCGTATTTTATGTAATATATAAATTTTGTAAATACGGCTGTATTATAGTGACTCAACTATTAGGACACGTGGTATATTTATTAAGCACCGCTATGTAGAACAACTAAAGACTACTTCTATTCTATTTCACATAAAAACGTCTAATATAACGTACAAAACGTAATATCAAGTTATTTATCATTATTCTGTAATTTGTGGAATAAAGGTTGGAACGAGTAGTCAAATAATTGGAGTTAGGCGCATGGACATAAAGTTTATATTTTAAAATTTCTCTCGGTCTTTTTTAATTAAATTCATTTTGTCCTAAGTATTCTTAGGAAAACATAAGTTTAACATTAACATTTTAAATGCCATAACCATTGATACATTTATCAGCACTGAGTATTGTAGTAGGTTTATTAAATAAAATCATTGGCCCATATAGGTGAGGAATCATTACCGTATGGATAACGACGGATAGGTGGTTAACGAGAATACAGCCAGTAATGACGTATCATTACTTGGGTTAAATATGTCATCAGGCATTATTCCAAGATTCATTTGGAACATAAATGAAGGGATTTTGAGAACCCGTAGGACTTATTCACCTTACGGAAATTATATATTAGGCAGAGATTAGATTCTCGATTTACTATATATACTATATATATTTACCATATATATTTACTATATATACTTTAATACTTTATATAATATATATATATACAATTCTTTATAAAAATTAACTCACAATTTTTGTTATTATACCCCATAAAGATACAGTACCATGAAACCATAACACCAGAGCTTGGCTTTAAGATATTCAAACTTAAAAGAATTTCTTCAGACACTTTTGTTAAAATCCCTAAATAACTAATGAACTAAAAATTCGAATTTCTCCATGTCATCTTCATTAAAATATTCTATTCCTAAGACCAATATTATTTTTTTCTGTTGTCCGGGCCGTGGTTTTCTCCGGGGCAGCGACCAGGCGTGAGTTAGTTGTCTGCGGGGTTAGCAGAGTCTGACCAATCGATTCATTTCTGTGTCATACTATCTTTATAGATAAATATATCCCATCCGATTCATCTAATGATTCTCCGATGAGTGGTTTTATATGATGCATAGTATATTTTGTATAACTGTTTCTCTCTACAGCTGATGAATTCTACTCCTATTTCATTCCCACCATAATTTATATTCCCATTAAAAGACACACAAGGCACTTTTGTACATTTTTGACCACGTAAACTTGTTCCATAGTTTTAGTTGGTTGTATCGATGTATTTTATAGTATCTAAGGCTGTATAATATTGTACCAACCAAATTCCAAATACTCTATTCTCTAAAATTAAATGTAATTATATTATACGAGTATTATAGTTTAATTTTCTAAGTTAGTTTATAGTCAACGTTTTTGTAGTGTTTTACGATGGTCAATTTTTGCTTCATTTCACGTATTTTCTGCCTCTCAATTAAGGGTTCGTTGATATGAAACACACTAGAAAAATCTCGGCATTGTATAAGTTTATAGCTACGATCAAAATATGTAGATTAATGAAATATGAATAGAAATAGAATTAATTTTTAGACAAGAATTTAATATTTAGTTAATAGTGTTCAACTCAATTATAGTGGTTTTATTTAACTGTTGTTCCCTATATAAAACTATTGTGGTTGGTTTTTGCGTAACTATAACGCATACTTGCGATGACACAGATGAAACAGTATCTGGTTGTGTCTACGCCACCCACGTGAACATCCGTCCAGAGAACTCAATTTTATGTTTTAATGTGCATATTTATGTTAAAGTGTTTACATAATCCTTATGACGATGTCCAAAAGGCCGATTCTCCGAAAGTCCGATATTATATTCTCAACAATGAAAAATGCGTCAAAATATTGGTCGTAGTGAGCCATTCCAACTTACCAAGTCGTAGTCACAGCAATGAGTTATACTTTAATTTAAGGTATTTTCAAGGTTAATAAATTAACCGTAGTTATCCTGCAACTTACCACGACACACAACTTTAAGATGAGTAACCTGATGGGACCGAAAGTTTATTTCTCTAACAACTATTAAATGCGAATGACTGGACACGACAGGACAGACCACCCCGTACGGTACCCACTCCGCGGTCGTCGTCCGAAGTCGTGGTCGTGGTCTCGGGTCGTACCCAGATGGACACCTGTGCCGGGACCCGGCGGGAGTGACCTCCTCCCTACGGTACCCACTCCGCGGTCGTCGTCCGAAGTCGTGGTCGTGGTCTCGGGTCGTACCCAGATGGACACCTGTGCCGGGACCCGGCGGGAGTGACCTCCTCCCTACGGTACCCACTCCGCGGTCGTCGTCCGAAGTCGTGGTCGTGGTCTCGGGTCGTACCCAGATGGACACCTGTGCCTGGACCGGGCGGTAGTGACCTCCTCCCTACGGTACCCACTCCGCGGTCGTCGTCCGAAGTCGTGGTCGTGGTCTCGGGTCGTACCCAGATGGACACCTGTGCCTGGACCCGGCGGGAGTGACCTCCTCCCTACGGTACCTACTCCACGGTCGTCGTCCGAAGTCGTGGTCGTGGTCTCGGGTCGTACCCAGATGGACACCGGTGCCTGGACCCGGCGGGAGTGACCTCCTCCCTACGGTACCCACTCCGCGGTCGTCGTCCGAAGTCGTGGTCGTGGTCTCGGGTCGTGCCCAGATGGACACCTGTGCCACTTCAATTATGCAAATCTCGCTGCTGACAGCCCCTTTGTAGCAGCTAAACATAATAAACAAATGCACATAACTCTAATTTGTGACAAGCATGTTCTATTTGCTCACTTCCTTTACCAACACCTGTTTACATACTGGGAGTCATCATATTAAATTATCTGAGGTAGGAAGGAACTTTTCTTACCGTTAACGGTTATAAGCTTGTGATGTTGGTTTAGACGTGTAGTGTAGAGATCGTGTTATGTTAAGATTGGGAGTGAACCCACTTGGTTAATGTTATAGATAGATACAGGATAAAATATGTTTAAGGTTATATACTCGTATTTTTACATTTAAATACGTATATATCAAAAGACTGGGACTTAGGCGTGTGCTATATTCCTGGTTCTTGGAGTTCACGAATTGCGGACATTTTTAAGCGAGCGATGGTCCATATTCTGTTATTCTTGTAAATTACGCTCTTGTGAATACTACGTTCATTCATACAGACCAGTTTCATAGACCAGTTTGTAATTCAGAGGGAATGTTGTTAAAATCCTACGTTAAACTGTAGGTCTCTTATATGCTATTGGGATGTTGGACTATTAATCTATAATCCTGTCGGAGGAATATGTCATCCTTAGTCAGTAACTAGACATAAATTTCGCACCACAATCATCTTATTTCTATTTTTCATTCATACATGGTTTAAATTACCTACCCATTTCATGAGGGTAATGATAAGGGTTAAATGTTTTATTTTATAGCCTTTAATTGCTCTATTTTTATATCTTTACATCTTTTCTAGTTTTGATTTGGGAAATGTCAGTTTAATTTTAGAAAGCATCCATTATATTTGAGAATTATCACATTTATTTCAAAAACAAGATTTGTAATTTAGAGTATTCAGTTTTATTTCAGAGAGAATCAATTGGATTTCAGAAATAGAGAATTTAATTTCAGATGCTGTAAAATGAATTTGAGAAATCTTAAACGGAATGGGGAGGCCCTATCTCCGCCATGTTAAATTTGTGAACTCTAGGTACACTTTTCTCAGAAACTATACTCGTAAGACATGGAGTTAAAATTTTATATCTGTATTTTTTATGTATTTTAAACCTAAAGCACTAGAATTATATTACCATCAATTTTATGTAATTGCTGGAATTTTTTTTGAAACCAATATTTTTCTTAATATTCTTCTACATTCAAAATAGACACAAATATTTTTTCTTAGCAACTAATTTTTAATGCAATAATTCTAGTTCTCTAGCCTGGCTGATATTATATAGTTGTAAATGCATAGAAAAATTCAATACCCTATCCCTTATAATTCCTGAAAAAGTTTACCTTTGTACAAAAAATCAACTATCGAGTAAATGAGCCGGAGCCACAAAGCGCTACTAGCATCAAATATTCAACTCAAGACATACTACATTGGTTTATTTTTACAAATATACTTAGGATCATACAAAATTTCTAATACCAGTTCCTGAAAGAGGAGGATTCCTTCTTTAAAAATACATTAAAAACAGAAAATGTAAAAAACCTTTTTTACCCTTCACACTACCCTTAAATCGAACAACAGAAAAACAACTTCAGTAATATTCAGTAATTGTGTTTTATTAAACTACACTAAGTTAAAACTTACTGTAGCTTAGTAATAAACTAATAAATTAATAACTAACTTATTATAAAACTTCATTAGACATAAGAACTTCTCAAAATCAAATGATTTTTTCTAAAATACAATAGACTAATCCTCAAAATAAAGTTAAAGTAACTAATTTGAACTACCTACAATGTTTCCTTTTTTAAATAAAAGTGGAAAAGATGTAAACTATTTATTTCAATTTGTATCCACTCGTTTATCGTTTATCTTCATTTTATTGTACAGTTTCATAAAAATTAACAATTTTAATTTTAACTCTATCAGTAACCTTTAAATTACTGATATTTTCGTAAAATTTTAAACCTGTCACCATAAAAATTACCTTAAATTGTTAATAATACCTCATTTTTCGGTATTGGAAAGCTTTGGAGTTTCCCCTTGAGTTTTTTTCCAGTATGCTGGTCGAATCTTCAATCGCGATCACTGAACAGGATGAAGGAGGACTTAGAAGTGTATCTTCCTCCGCTGCTTCTGAGAGGGCCGAGGGATCCCACCTCCAGGCTGGAATGACGCTGAACCTCTAGGGTTCAAGCTCCCATGGAAGGAGAGTTGGATGATTCTAATTCTGGAGTAACATCAAGGGTTTGGTTTTGGTTGGCTGGTATCCTGTTTCCATACGAATCCCACGAGAAGCTAGGGCAGTAAAGGTCCACCCGAGCAGAGCCCCGCATACCAGGGTAAGGCTAGGGTACTCCAGGAGGTCGCAAGGTATCCTGGAGGCTCCGTGAACACCAGCGTATTGTATGAACCCGGTGGTATTCATCCCTTCGGCACGGGTCGCTTGACAACCACTGAGGTTGGGCTGAAACAAAAGAAACAAAATAAAAGGAAGAGAAGAAGAAGAGTTCATCGACAGGACAGAGAAGAGAACAGTATCCCAGAACAGAAGAGCAGCGATCTGGGTGTGACTCGGGTACCTCGGGGACGTCAGCCCACCGTGTAGTTCAAGTCAACTACACCTGAGGGGACCGAAATATATCACAGTTCCAAGCAATGTTCAAACAAACTCAAATTTATTAATATATATTTTAATAAACCGTTAGAAATAGGTATAATAAACTTCAATATTTGTATTCGTAGTTGAATCTAAAAGAAAATTCCTCTTACATATGTGTTCAAATGTTATTTGAATTCTAGTTATTCAATTTCCGACGTACAAGAACAGTAATATTTTAAAAACTACTTAAGCTTTATTCATCAGACTGTACAATAAGTAAATTCATACAGTATTTGTGACAAAAAATGGCGTAATTAATTCAAAGTGTTCGTAACAAATTTACCCAGGTAAATTGTATAACATTGAAACTAATATATTTGTATTAGAATACCTTATTGGCAATATTTACAATTAAATGTCAATATATGTTTACTACGAGCTGAGGTTCTGGCTTTGTAACTATTGTAAAGGTGTAATTAAAAAATGTTGAACTTTCAAAAGCTCTGTAAAGTTATTGTGTAAATTATTTGGACTATAATTGATTATTTGAATTGAAATAAACGGTATAATATAGGACCGACACATACTTTCTCCTTGAATTCGAATATAAAAAATACAACTTTTAATAAAACTACATTTGCCTTGTTGTTTATTTAAATATTCTTTATAGTCATTATTTAAAAAATAATCATCCAATTTCTTAAATTAACAAGAAGAAAATAAGTTAAAATAATTGTTTAAACTTTTGGGCTCGTAACCCCTTCCCCCCTCCCGTGGTGATACCAAACTTTTTTGATTGGATTTTTTGGATGTAACTACACCACATACCAAGTTTCATGGAAAACGGTTGAGAAATGAGGTAGAAATTGATTCAGACTACGTACTGAGTCTGAACTGTGTTAGTCACTGCTTGCTTTTAAAATTCAAATTACTTTAATACGTATAGGATAGAAGGGCCTTTTTGAATTTTACTATTCTAAAACAATAACTATTATAAAATTAGTTATCATATTTATTAAAAAAGAACATTCAATTTATTCTAAAATTTCTTACCAATTCAAGAATATCTGAAACTCGTTTTAATACAGAAAATATCACAATGTGAAAATTGTCCGAGAAAGAAGAATAATTTCCACTCAGACCAAGAAGATAGGCTGCCTCAAGGAAAATGTACTACTTTCATGATTACACCAAATAAGACGAAAGAAGAAAATGGGTGTTTTGAGCCTGGTTTCAATTTCCTTCAAAGGCGGGTGCAATTTCAGCATGTGCAATTTTCTCTTTAGTCCGCTGGCGCTCCCTATGGGCTTTACTTTGAAACTAAAGCTTCCTCTCCCTTCCGTCTTGGTCCAGGGTGTGTCGGCCATCTTGCAATCTGTGGCAACATTTGCAACCGGAAAGGGTTGTTGTAGCTGATGAAGTTATTAGTAAGGCAATTAATGAAATAAACCATATCAAGACAAAATGAATCGACAATCCACCACACTAAATATAAAATTAAGCATATGAAACTTAGTGCTCTACCAATAAAAATCCCAATTTGTTACTTTTTATTTGAACAAATATTTTCAAAAAGTTATTTTCAAAGATTTTGATCAAAGATGATTCAAGGTTGCTGATGAACAAGGAACTTATGAACGGATGAAATGGTGAACTGAGGATTAACTGATGAATTGATGAACTGATAAATTGATGAACTAAGGATATGATAAACATAAGTTCATCATAAGTATTAATAATTGTATTTATCACAATGTACACATATCCATACAATATCAATGTGCTTATTCTGTACTAGTATGAGCATATGAATTAAATACTTCTTATAAAGTGTCCTTATAAAGGAAAAAAGATGAAAATTGAGTTTTTGTGGCAGTTCTGGTATTTGATATTTAATGTACATGAAGTAGGCCTATATGTTTTTCAATGTCAGTTGAAAGAAGGGTATAATTAATTTATGCTATAATTCACTAAAGTCTTATATGAGTACACTTACTAATCTTAAAAATATATTTTAAAGTTTGCTTAAAATCTTAAATTTTTAAAACTAAAACAAGGCAGTTTTTGTCATTTGGAATCAGTTTACTTTCCTCTAATATCAACAATCACTAAAATACAAATAAAATGTTTCTACCAGGTAACTATGAAATTTGAATTCAACACCGCTCCTGCATTCACTGGTAATGGTTGCTTTAGAATTAGGAGTTCAACACCAATCCGGCATACACTGGTGCTGAGTGCATGATAGTTTGGACTTCAACAACACCCTAGACGTTGTTTGCTTTTAGAATTTAAAAATTCCACCCACCAAATTCCTCTACCTAGGTAAACATTGGCCATGGTTGCTTCGGAATATTGAATTCTACACCATAACGTTATTCACTTGTGTTGTGGTTACTTTAGAATCTTACATTACATTAGGTTTTACAGTAATCGTGTCCATTTAAATATTTGAATTTAGTGCCATGAAATTTACGGTTTCATTTAGAATTTAAATACTACAAAGGAAATTTTCGAGCAAATAAAAATCTATTTTTAATCTTTGGCTATCATGGCTAGATATTTTTTCAATAAATTTTATTGCTGAATTTACACACACTTTCTAGCTCTAAAACTGACACATCAATGCAATATGCAGAGAATCATTGAGATTTTGTATAAATATTTTCTTCAAAGTTCAATAGACTTGGCCTTCTTGCTTGTTGGACCTTAATAAATTTTTTCCAGGGTTATATAAAAACAAGGGCTTAGAGTAAAAAGTCTTAGGTATCGAGCACTTGAAAAAAATTTGAGTTGTGATTGATGAAGTTGCAATAGATGTTTTCGCAAAGTTTGAGAGGAGGAAAATTATATTTGGATCACTCTAAAGCGAATCACAGTGCTCTTTAGAAACACCAATAAATTTTTTTTAAACCCGTTTTTTTAATTTTTAAACATACGCATACGTAGCTCTCATTCATGTAAAGTATAAATGTTTTTCATGCAGCTGTTTTAAAGTGTGATACTATTTTTGGAACACGCCGTATAATAATCATCGTATTAAATGCTTTAGAGTGTAAAGATATTAACAAAAGTAGTTATTAATGTTATAGTTTCAAAAATATACTTTAAAATAAAATATCTTTCACACATCTCCTTCCTACAAGGTTAAGTTTGTTCGGGGGTGCTCTCATCTCGAGGTAATAATAAACTTTAACGTTTAACTTTTTTTACTTTTTAATTAAACTTTATTAATTTAACAAACTTTCAGTTATAAAGGTTGATGCAACCATAACCTTCATACCAAGTTTCATGCAAAAATTTAAGAAACTAGAAAGAATTTGATTTTGTTGTATTGCTGTATAGCATGTCATAGCAAAGTAAACGCACAATGTGTCTCGGACAAATATCATTGTGATTTAATAGTAAAACAAATACGTTTGACAATGAACCCCGTTATGAAGCAAGTATCAAGATACAATAAAATCCTATACAGTTATGTTTTATTGCTACAACTCTTTTATTTTTTACATGTTTATAAATTTTTTAAATTTTATTTCATAGGTTTAGGGCAATTCATTCATTTTAAACTATAATGAGAATTTTTATCAAATCAAGGACCCCATCCAATATTGAATTAGAATTAAATATTTTCAATTTTATGCAATTTAAATTTCTAAATACTTTAGTGTGAAATTAGTTTGTTATTGACTTTAAGCTGTAATTGACGAAAATTACAATTATCTTGGTATTTTTCATTGATCAAAATAGCAAATATTAATTCTGGACAGTAATGTAATAAGTTATAAGTTCGCCCCGAGATAATAATCGGCGGTATAGGTTTTAGATTGGAAGAATTTTCAACCCCTGATTTAGAATACATAAAAAACGCATCTATTAATGCCTTATGCAATATTTTACTACATATATTACAATACATTTTGGTTCATCAAATTTGGATAAGTCTTGGAAAGGATATACGACAAATTTCAGCCAGAGCCTTCCATGTCTCGACCTACAACCGCACTACATTAGTGTTTCACATATAGCCAATCTTGGAAATCAGGAAAACTGAAACTACTTACTATAGCGGCAGCTTACTTTACATTTTATGTAAATCAAAATAGCTCAGTAAGTTTATAATTATAATTATAATTATTTATATAAATAAATAATTTTAGAAGGAAGAAAATCGTCAAAATAATGTACATGGGGCCAAAAGAGTAAGATTTGTAATAATGTCCCATAAAAATACGGTATTCCAGTAGAATGAGAGATTTGATGCCAGTTAATGATGATGAACTTTTTTGTGTAGGTAAAAAACAAATCATTTTAGAATAATGAACTTATCATTTAAATTATCGTTGAGGTTTTTAAACTTTTAGCAGAAAATATTTGTTTGTAGTTTGAACAGAATCAAGGTAAAACAAAACAACATAAATAAGATATATCCCTATTCTCTAACCTTGGGTTGAAAGGGTAAGATACCTATGCTTACTGTGTCTAATGTAAAGAGGATTGTAACAACACATCATTTAAAATTTATAAATTTTACTGTGCTTTTATTCAATTAAACTCGACGTGTTTTGTTTAGTTTTTAATCGGATGTAGAGTGAAAACCATGGTGGAAGTTAAGTTAGCTTATGTTGACAATTTATAATGCATATGCCAAGTCAAAATTATAATAAAATGTAAAACAAAATCTTATATAAAACAGTACATACTTTGAGTTATACACACTTATCAGCTGGAAAGTCATTACCAGAATAAGTCTTGTCAATAAGGAACCCTTTTAACTTTCTCCTGAACACACTGTATTCCTGTACTAGCTTTAGGTTTTCTGGAAATTTTTCAAAAAAGGAATACAGCAATGTATTTCATATGGATCTGAAAAATGAGGTGGAGTGAGGTGATATGTTTATAATGAATCTAGGAAGGAACTTTTATAAATATCAAAGTTTTTGTGGAGAAAAGACAAGGTTTCCAAAATGTAAATGGAAGGAAAGGTGAGAAGTCTGATGGCTGAGAAAAAGTGTCACATAAAGTACGAGGTGGAACATTAAATATTACTCCCAGTGCCTTCTTTTGTAACCTGAACACTGACTTAGTTTTGGTGCTCTCAGACCTCCAAATGGAAACACTATTAGATATTATTGGATGAATGATACCATAATAAGCAGTAATATCAGTAATATCGGTCGATGTCCCACAAATATGTCCCGGCTCAACCTCATGCATACATTCTCTATGTGCAGGTTGAAAGACAAGTTGGAATCTTTGGTGAGGCCAAGTAAATTTGCGGAATCTTTTGAGAATTCAGGTTCGGCAACCAGGTGTATGCTAAGAGGACTATTTCTTTGATGGTTTCTTATACAAAAATCAATTAGGGTCGTTTTTGAAATTTTTGCTTGCAGTATGTTTTCTTCAAGCCAGTTAAGAAATGTATGTCATTCCAAAAATATTCGAAGGTCTAAACAATTATTAGAGGAACTGGAAAATATTATCTATACATCATACACTCAGGCACCGGTTAGGCTTATTTAAGCCCTGATGGAGATTATTGATGAAGATTAAAAATAGGATAAGGCCCAAAATTGAACCTTGTGGTACACCCTTAATGACAGATCCTCGCCTTGCAATGCCACTGCAGATGGTTTTTGACTGATCTATGAAGCCAACCTTCACAGCCTGTGCTCTATCCACCATATACGATCGAAACCAGCGAAGAGCGATCCCTCTAACTCCCAAGTTAAACATTTTATTTTGCAGAATATCGTGATCAACGAGGTCAAAGGCCTTACTTAGGTCGAAGAATAAGCCACAGGAATGGTTTCCTGAGTCTAAAGCGTCTACAACAGACTGCAAAATAGAGAACATGACATCAACTGTACCTTTTCCTTGGGTGAAACCATACTAATGGTTGTACAGCTACCTGCTACGCTTTAGAAAACTCCATAGCCAAACCAAAACCATTTTTTATAGCTTTTGATAATGATTATTGAGTAAAAATTATTGCCTGTAATCTAATCATTCCAAGATTGCTACCATTCTTGTGCAGAGGACTAACAATAGCAAGCCTTAGGATGTCTGGGAAGACACCAGCTGAAAAAGAATGAACAAAGTGGCTCTGCAAGCTCTGAGGCCACTTTTTTAACAAGGCTGATGAGATTCCATAAGAACCAGCAGAATACTTCATCTTCAAACTGTGAAGGACTCTTACTATTTCTCTGGGACTAGTAGGCAATTTGAAGGATTAGTGTTCATTGACAACCTACTGCTGTTCGATTTCCCATAAAACTCCAGACCAACCTTAACAAATTATCACTGAAGATAGATCATAGATCATTGCAAACTTTCAACGGATTGTTGGTCAGTTCACCTGACGGACTCCTAATTGCTAGACCCTCTAATTGCGTGCCTCTACTTTTATTGACAATGTCCCAAACAGCTATGGTTTTGTTGGATGATATTTCAAGCTAATTAGCCACACTATTACACTCGAGTTTCCGAATAAGATCTCGATACAATTTTGAGGCCAAGGGAATTATGCCTTAATGGATGAGAGGAGGGCAAATCTTGTTAATTCATGTAAGACCTTCTTAACTTGTCTATAACCCTTATCGCTTCACTACTTAGTTTGATATTACTCTTTGAATTGATTGTGAAGACGTTTCTTTTAACAAGAGGGAAGCATAAGTTAAAATGAAAATCGTTTGGTCAGTTCAAACATTTAAGATGGCCATGAAATTAAAATATATCGTACAACCAAGAGTGTGTATTATTTTAGTTATATCAGCACAATAAGGGGTAAAATGGGTTCTGATTTTATTAATTATTAAATTTACCATATTATATAGGCCAAATTGACACCAAAAATGAAATTATTTCAAATAATGTGTATCTCAACCATGTTATATAAAATTTAACTTTAACACGACTAATAATGAAAATACATGAAAGGGATTTTGCGACTTGTTCCTTAACCTTACGTACGGAATTTCAACTTAAATATCCCGGACGTCCTCAACATGATTATGGCCCTTAGGACCTTACTTTTATGAAAAAATTTGTGCACATATTATAGACATTACAACCTCAACTTTATTCTCCATTTTTACTTTTTACATAATTTTAAAATATCCAAATTTTCAACCAATACTCCATAGTCTAAAGGACGACGGTTCGATTCTAAACAAAATCCAAAACAAATTATTTGACGGTTCGATACGGGGCTCAGCTGCCTTTTTTTCTTGGGATATTTATTAATAATGATTCTGGAAAATTATCAAGAAAGTTAGTCCGTTACAAAGCTACATATAGTACTTTTAAAAATTACCTAAACTTTCAACTGCCGTAACTATAGCAGTGGTTATGTGGCTATGGTACCCGCTTCGTAGTCTGAAGGTTACCGGTTCGAAATTAAACAACTTTTTGTTGTACTTGTTCGATACTGAGCCCATCTCTCTTTGTTCGTTGCACTATTAATTAATAATCCTGAAAAGGGATTAAGCAGGTACCCATACATCATCAATTCCATTACAATGTCTTTCTTTTTTCCTTTTCTTGTCCAGACTACTATATAGAAGAATGCTATACAAGTATATTATATTTTTCTGTTCAGTATTAATGAACGCCAATCAATATTTTACTTCCCAGCCACAAATCGTTGAGGTTCTACACGTGGGGCGCTACAAATGTATATAGCAAGTCCTGAACTTAACCACAATTCAAAATTTGAAAATTTAGGACATGCTACATAAATTGCTATAGAATTACACCGATAATAATCACCCTTCACACATATCCACCTTAAATTATCCACCAGATAGTGTCAGTGTCTTATTACATGAATAACCAAATTAAAAGTCCCTTAATTTTGTTTGCACCACCTTGACAAGAAATTCAGATTTTTAAACGCTCATACAGTGACGAAGAATTAAATATTTATGTAAACAAACCACGTAAACTTGTTAGTATTCGGTACTGAAGTCAAATATGGATGGTAATGAAGTGATGGAGGGCCGAAGGTCCCATCATGCATGCAAGATCACGTGATACGACCATTACACGGCCTATGAGCGATAATCAAGGATCACAATCAACACCGACCTTCCAATGCAGTAATCGTCGGAGTTGCTGCAATCAGCTTGGAGTTACGCTACGCTAAGCGTAGACCCACTGTCCGCTAAAAATGCTCTGTATTGCCTCAAGTATCACATCATTTGTTATCACTCAACATAACTTGTCGACAACAGTAGAGAAAAAACAGTTTTATGAAAAAATCCTAAATATCAAAAATATACTTGTAGCGCCATGTTCTAAACGTATAAACCATTTACGATACTGTAGACCATATCCAAGGGTCCCTGAGTGTTCTTATACATCACTCATAGTATTATTATTCACTGTGCAGAATGATATAATTTAGGTGAGTCAGTTGGTAGCACGACGGACTCCGATCCTTTGTCAGCGATGTCCTGGTTTTGAAGGTTTGGACCCCAGAGTTAATAACCAGTAGGCCTACTGCCCACCACCCACCCTTATCTTTTGTCTGTATACGTCCTGTTCACTGATCTGTAGTCTGTGTGAGCAGGAAAATAAAGATAAAAGAGACTGCTAATTTATTAAAAAAGATACAAAGTAAAAAGATGTCTCAATTAGTGACTTTAGTTCTTCATGGTTTTTTGTCTTAATACTCATTTCGCCTCGTGCGTATCGTTAGAAGACAAATATTTATGAATATTTCAAGATTGTTTTATCTTTTTTTATGTCGTGATGATATTGAAAATAACAGAGTTGTTTAAATACTCTTTTTGTTAAGTAGGTTGACGTGTCCGAATTGATTCATGTGTTTGTAGATCTGGTATTTTGCTATTGATTTTCCAAACAATATATTGGATATTCTTTATTTGAACAACGTTTCAAAGAATTCAAAATAGCCTACCTCAATGGTAGCAAAACATTTTAATTAAAATTCCTAACATTCAATAACTTATCCTGACTCGATTACCAACTTCATTAGAGCAGATCAATAGCAAAAGTACTAGACCCTATCAGAAATCATCAAAATCCTCCTAGACTTGGAGAAATCAGTAAAACCATGTAAATGATCAAAGTAGTAGATTTAAAAATACCAATAAATGATATGGTAAAAACTACGCTATTAACATGATCTGACGCATGTGGAGACGTCCTAGACCCGTGACGTGAATTACATGAAAGGAACCCCCCAACCTATCACGTCCATGGACGAGGTGAAACAGCTGAGCCCATCGAGGACGTCATCTAGTCTCTTCTAGAGTGAGGAACATCCTTCTGTACGTGTTTGAGTAAATCGTACCATACATTTTCGAAATAACTGTACAACAGATGTATTTTATTAAGACATTTACTCATGGTTATGCTAATTTATAAAAGTCGTAGTATCCCCACTGTGAAAACATAAATTTGTACTAGACCACAAAAAACGCATAAAATACAATTAATTGATACATACTCAATAGAAGTAAAATAAAAGATTACAGGCTTCCTTACTTGTGCTGATTATTTGTAAGTATAATATCAATTTAAAATCTGATTATAGAATTCGATTTATTTCAAGAAAAACTCCGTTTCCTTGAACACAATAAAAAAATCTTCAGTATGATTTTTTTATCACTATCTTTAACGTGTGTTTCAAAGATTTCCTTAATTAAACAGGAAATAGGACAAATCAATTGGAAGAAATCAAAAATGCGACTTGATCGTATTAATTTTCCAATTTTTTATTCCTTTTTAGGGCATATTATGTACTATGTCTCCTACAGAGTTTATATCTTACAAATACATCTTGAAGCCGAAATTTCAATAAATCTAAGTTCTTTATACAAATTGACGCCTCATAAGATCATTTATATTATCCAATATTAATATTCCATACGAACGAAAATAAAATTGGTGCATCCTATAGTACCGTATACCAGATGTTTTCAGAATATATATATATTGGTATATACATATAGAAGAATATATATATAATATATATATACACAGAATATATATATATATATATACAGAATATATATATATTGGTTATTTTGATTCCAACATGGAGACGAGAGCAAGTAAATAGTGAGTAAATCCAAGAAATAAATGAAACATAACTTATAAGTGGAAAAGAGAATCTGTAATTCCGAGGTTATCAAACTCACAACAAAAAATACCCAATCTAATAATCTGTTATGGGAATACCTGGCATACCACACGTCTTAAGATATTTTATCTCAAAAATATTATCACGCTTAGTGTTGAAACATTAACTCACAACATAAAAAGTATACCCTTGTAATTTCCAGCCCTTGCGTAAAATATTGGTTTGAATCTATATTTGCACCTATAATTAATGTTTTCGAATAGATTTTCAGGCTAAATACTGAAATATATGTTAATGAAGTATTACTTTTGTACATTATTTAAGAGTACATAAAGTCCAGCACAGCTTTCATATTTTCTGAACGATTGAAGATAAATCAGTACAATTTGATACATCAACACTACACCTAAAGATCTATATTTTGATTGAAGTATTTTTAAAAGGAAGATGTTTTCTGGCATTACATGGTACATCCAACCAAGAGTTAGGAGAAAATCTTAAATAGGCGAATAGGTCAATATGCAAATAACATTAGGACGTATCTAGCAGATTTTAATGCAAAAGCCAAACTTATGAAAGGTTCATACAACAGAAAATTCCTGTGTTTGGAATATTCAAGGTTATAAATTTGAAACCACCGCCACTTTGTTTTGGATCGACCTTTAGGAATCCCGTCCCAGGCGTTTCAAAATTTAAATTATACTGCAACTTAAGAATTTCGTCCAACTCCTAATATATCATCCTATTAGGATGATTTGTGTCTAAAGTATGCTGCAAAGAGACATTTAATTTGTAAATTTACGTCTAAGGGGGCGTAAAATTGTAATCTATAATATTATAAAGAAGAGGTGGTTTCTGTATGTTTGTTTGTGGATTTGTTGTGGCAAGTAAATGCGAAAAATACCTAACCGACCGGTTTGAAATTTTACAGAAAGGTAGATCTTAAACTCATGCAACACATAGGCATATTAGTTCCCTTAAAATCCCCTCGGGCTATGCCCCATGAACGTCCTAAATTTCAATGTTTACATTTTCAAAGAATGAAAACATAAAATTACTTGAATGTCAACAGCTGTGAACACTAAAATTTGACAGTTCGGGAAGAAGAAGAAGAAAGAGCTGCCGTGACCGTCGTAGGTTTCAATGTTCACATTTTCTAATGACAACATCCATTTGCACTTTATTTTGACAGTTCGGGAAGAAGAAGAAATAAAGTTGATTTTTCAGATAAACTGCTGGATCGAGATTAGTGAATTATTTGAAATAGCGGAATGGTAGATTTTAAGTTTTTTTCCGACGACTGTCTCTATTTACATTAATCCTTATCCTCTCCCAATATTTTACAGATGTTACTTCGAAATGTTGTAGACACTCGTGTTTTGTCATTTTGTAAACAATGAAGAATTAATTAACAATAACTTAAGTGTATCAGTAGAGCCTACACCTTTCAGCCTTTTTAACCCGTGCGAAGAACGGGTACTTTGGCTAGTTTTAGATAAAATTCTTCATGCCTGTTTTTAGTTTTCCATATAAATTGACCTCCCGCAACGATGGAGTAACCCTCAAACCATACGGCATTGTTCCCCACCAAACCACGGATGACACAATGACTCTCACCTCATACCCTCACAACTTTGACATTAATTTGGTCATGTTTTAATTAACGGCGTCACCACCAGGCGGCGCGCGACATTAGCTGACGATGTTATCCAACAGCCGGCGTCAGAATGTCGAGTGCGAGTGTTGCTATGGCCAAGTACTCACATTGTTATTACAGTACATCGTGTTGATATGTGTTAGTTCATATGGCTCGGTTGTGCTTGTTGAAATATCGTTGACTAAACTATACCCATTGAAACAAAATATAAATATTTATCGTAAAATGTCAAAAATATGTGGCCAATACTAAAACATTAATGCAAAATGATAAAAAATAACACTGAGAAAAGTTATCTCCTCATAATTAAGTTTAACTATGTTGGAGCCATTTTTTTAATAAGTAAAAGCGTAAAAAGAAAAATGTTTGAGAACATTCGACAACAGATGAAAACCATTCAGCAGTTTTTGGATATATAACCAGTGCTTCACTTTCATGTGTCTTGTTCGTAACAAGACTGTAACATGCTGTTTAATGTTTAGTGTTTAGCGTTCTGTTATTATAATTGATCATATTTATGTTGTTGCACAAATTGTTCTTTATTATAATACATTGATAAAAAATATGATTCTACTTTAAATTTTTACGTAAAAAGTCATACAGTTGGTTTGCTTCTTATGTGTCATTTACTGTATAGTCTAATTCAGAAACAAAATTACGAAACCGAATACATCGGCATGACTTGTAGACCCAGTTCCAATTCCAGTTTTACACTCGTCTGGCCATTTCGTCGGGATCCCAGAGAACCAGTTGTTTCTCAACCAAACCTGATCGCGACCTTAAACCCATCGCATATCGTTTCACATTGAAATGAGAATCCCCCAGTTACGAAATCGTAGCTAGAAATAGGGTTTTTATCTCAATGAAATTATAAGTGCAATTAATTTGAAATTACGTAATTATTTAACATGCATTACTGTTATGTAAGCAACGTAAGCATTACTGACATGTAAGCAAAGTAACGGTTTCAAACACCGGTATTCCAAAAAGGAAATTATATTTAAAAATACTGTTACAGATCAAAAGTAAGACATTGTTAATTTTTCCATTTTCCATAAAGATAATTAGAATTACAGTTCATATTATTGTTCCGAGACCTGCTTTTCCATTGATATTTACTGTCATGACATTTTACATTGTGTTTTATGTATTATTTTTACTTTATTTTTTTCAATCAAAATATATCAATAAAATAAAATTTCAACATGAAAACCACCTAGAAGATATTATTTACAACAAACACTTATTTATCATTAAAACATCTAGAAAAAACACTTAGAAATATTGAAAACTCGTCAGTTTTGGGGTAATTATACGTATGCGAGTTACCGGCGGGTTTTGAGCCATGTCACTTAAAAATAATACAACTTGAATTATAAAAATTACCTTGAAACTACTGTACCTTGAACATTGAACCTTGAGCCATAGAAATTGGAAACAGTGGTAGTTTCAATCAACAATTTCGGACCTTTTGGCTGATTTAAGTAATTTAAATTTTATTAATTTTTTAAGTAACAGTGGCTATTCAATCATGAAATATTTATTACTTCTAATAATAACAAAAAGAATCGTTACAAAACAACGATTTTTTGTAGTAAAGCATCTGTTTGCCAAAACCAAATATGGTGGTCGGTCTGTTACCTCTATATAATACTTGTTCCAGGATTATATAGTTCACTGGGTGACGAAGGCAGAAGGATTTCTGCAAGGCGGATGTGTTCAGTGTTCGCCTGATCATCGTAAACGTCGTAACAGCATAACGGTGGTTTACGATAATGACAGGGATCTCTACGTGCCGGCGAACGTCGTAAACGCATGTACGTGCTCGATCGCAATGGACAGAGTTCTACTTTATTCAGAGACAAAGATGTATTTTCTGAATTAAATTTATGAAAATTTCGTTGTAGGAAGAACTAACTGGTAAACGTATAAAAATGTTGGCTTTGATATTGAAATAAAGCTGAATATAAGTGATAAAAGGTTTTTAATTAGGTGATGATAGTTAGGTGAACGTTCATTGGCTCCTCATTCACTGGTTGTATTAGATGTAAAACGTACAAATCCTGGTAACTAATAAACATAAGTACAGTCAAGGAGCTCCAAATGCGAATTCTTAATTCAGTATTAACTTAATATTAACTATGTACTAATTGCAATGTGTAATTTGCACTTACAACCTAAACACAATGCCTTTAACATCCCCAAATTCACAAAGAATATTCTTTGGAATACTGATAAGGAAAGTAATAGTAAAATTACAGTAGTTAAAACTGATCAAACAAATAAAAGGTTCAGTATATAAATATATTTCTTTTTCTATTTTTTTAGTTTTCCTAAAAAACTTATTCTAGTTTCTAAATGTGTAATATTTCTTAAACTGTTCAAACTGTTCCAACTTATATTTCTACTAATGATCTTATTAAAAGTAATGTTAATGATGGTGTTGGAGGTCAAAACGTCATGTTGTTAAGTCGAGGAAGCGATATGTCTGGTGCTCCAATTATAATAGGAAAATGTAAATTAACAAGTCATCCAATATCAAACTGTATACAAAACATCAAAATGTTAAATTGCTAATGTAAAGATGATTTGTTTAAATATCTAAGGCTTATAATCTGTCTTAAGATATTAACAACTTAAATAACTGTAAATTTTAACAGTTTAACTGAACATAAATATTCTACTTTGGTATTATTGAATGATTTATGTTATTATTATTAGTAATAAGTTTAACAAGTACCCTCGTCACGATAAATTTACGTACTCAGCGAATTTCCAAAGCAACGATATAAAACTAATAATATAAAACAGGTTTTAGCAATATCTGTCGATAAATATGATAATTATTTGCATATTCTCCATAAGATTACTATGGAAAAGAGTGGGCAGGTCCTGCTGTGAGGAACAATGAAAGTAGGCATTTCTACTATAAACAATTTTTATTTTGACCACTTATACCAAGTTTCATCGACATCTGTCCATGACTAAAGGAGTTTGCATATTCTCTATATGATTAACATGGGAAAAGAGTATGCAGGTTAGCTGCAATGATAAACACATAAACTATGATTTTTAACATAATGGATGAATTTCAACCACATTAAGCTAAATACGAAGTTCCATCCAAAAATATTGATTGATAAGTGAAATTTTTTAATATCTCGGTAACCGTTGGAGATGGAGAAAAACTTTAAGGAACTTATTTGTGTAGTTTAGTAGCAGACTCTAATGGTGAAAGATAAAATTAAAAAATTTTAAATAGCATATGGAAAACGCAAAAACCCCAATTTTTTAGTACAACCCCCACCCCAATCTAACCGTTCCCATTGACCGATATGCCTGGATTACGAACTCGTCCGAGTAAATGTACGAACACACATCTCGACCAAATTTTGTCTCGATCGGACCATTTTACGACAGTTATCGTGTTCACAGACATACACACACACACACACACACACACACACACACACACACACACACACACACACACACACACACACACACACACACACACACACACACACACACACACCTAAAGACGAAAAAATAACATGGTCCCGTGCTTAAGTCTTGCCATGAGTCCTACGGTAATAGCTTCTTCCCTGTGGGAAATTCGGTAAAAGATAGATAATATGAGTATAATAAAATGTAATTTTATATTGTAAATAATGGTTCATTTTTTAACTTTTCTTAAATAATACAGTTGAAGAGAAGAGTGTAAATTAATATGGAAATTAAGTTGCTTCACAATTGAAACGAAGATTAATTCATTTGTATGAATTAATGTTTGAATAATTATTATTTTAGATAGGAATGCTATCTATGATCCAAGAGAAATCTTGCTATTGACAGTACAGTATATTAATTCATAAGTTAATTTTAACTCAAAATCTATATTAATTAAGTATAAATTGGTTAATAACCATTAATTTCCATCATTTAAATGGTTTAAGTTAAGTATAAAAACATTTTAGCTGAATAAATTAATATACAAATTAATGAAGTTTGTGTCAAATTGGCTGAACCTTTTATAGTATTAGTGTCACGTTGTAAATAGACAAAAATCCTAATACTTTCCATAAACATGATTAGTTTAATGAAGGTTAAGAATTAATGATTAGCCTAAATATAATCGGGATTGTTAATATTTCTTATTATAAGAATCAATTGATTCTAAAATTATTTGGATTCAGTCATGGAATGGAGTAACCCTAAGTTTAATATACATGTAAATTACTATGCATTTCCCATTTGATATGTTAGCCCAAACTAAAATAAAATTCACTCTTAAGTCAAATGTGTGTGTGTTAGTATATATATATATATATATATATATATATATATATATATATAGTTGTGTATTGTTGTAAAACACGTAATGTATATAGAAAAATAGATTATTCCTATTATTTAGACCTAACGTCAATTCAAGAGGTTAAAATTATAGCTTTCTCTAGCAAAGTATGTTGTGCATCAAAAAAACTTTCAAATCACAATGGTGTAATATTTATAAATGTATTTTATATTTGATTACTTCCTTCAAAACTCTCAGAACTGTTGCATTATCTGTGTGGAATCTGGGTCTTGACCCACCGTTGTCTTCATGATTGTGTTCTTCCGTGCTACACAATATTGTGAAAGAAATTTCTCTAAAATTACTGGTAAGAACTGTACATGTTTGTCTAAACTCTATAGACATGTTTCACTTTATATTTACAAACAGATTGTTGGTTTCTCCAAACATTTTTCATATTATTTACTAAAATAAAACTATAATTTTTTAATTTTAAAAGTATGAAATTGGATCTTTGATGCTTGCAGTTCAAAATTGACTGTGAAGTGAGTTTGTTGAGAGTGGGAAGGCTACGGAGACTCCTAATACTACATACAACTCATGATGTACAGTAACTCATAATGTTATATAATGTGACAAATTACTCAACAACCCGTCATCATCGGCTTGGAGTCTGTTTGGTGGATCAAAGAGAGGTATTGTAGCGGCGGCGAGCCAGAGCAGAGATATGACATCGGCCACTCTTGCTCTGACAGGTTTCGCCCACCACTGGTTTTGAAACAGGTACGTTTGGATTATTGGATCAGCAACTTACCCCTGATATATTGCGTCGATTATTAAATATTTAAGATTTGTTTTACACATAGAAGTGCTGTCGTTGAAACAGGAACTGGCGTTAAATATGAAAACTGAAATTGTAGTAATATTTACTCGTAGAAGGGTCATGTGAATGACATTCACGCCGTATCAGATCATCATTAGTTTTAATCACTTGGGATTTAATAATTTCTGGAAGTTATTCATGATTTTAGTGGATTAAAACATTTTTTCCACACTGTGTAGCTTTTTTGGAAAATATAGAAAGATATATGCGTGATCCTTGACAGAATCAACAAGGTTTAACTATTTTATTTTTCACTAAACAATTCCAATTCATTTTATTTCCTAAAACATATTTTTAGAGTTTCGAGTAATCAGTCAGAAGACCATAAATATATTGACGTAGTTAATATTTCTGAAGTTTCGTCGATATCTTGCTGTCTGTTGCACCACACAAACTCATGGTAAGGGACGTAACCCCATAAAGTAATTCAGTATATAGTAAGGGCCGATGCTACAAAATATAAAAAAATCATATGTTCGGTACCATCGGAAATACTTCCTCCAAAACTTAAATATCACAGATCACTATCATATTGAGATTCACAATCCATGTTGCTTATTATCTCCAATCAAAGGTATTGACAATAGTGTATAGTAAAAATTGCGTATTGAGGAAGATTGAGGCTAATTCGAACAGCGTGGGATTATCAAAGGAAAATCGCGTGTACATACATGTAGGCCTGCGCATGAAAAACAGAGCGACTGTATATTGTAAAAGTGAAAGCATACAATTTGTTTTACATATACGTGTCATGAATGACTTTTTATCAAGATAACTTTTCAAAATGATTGACGCTACATACTACCTGTTACGTAATGAAATACGAATACGGTACAAGTATGCATAATTGCATATAGGCATGCGTACAGTTTGTTCGTCAACCACAGTCATTTTAGCCATTGGGCTACAAACTGATCCTTCAGCCGCTGTTGTATTTGTGATTGTGTTCTTCCGTGCTAGTTTCTTCCGTTGAGAGAGAAATATCTAAGATACTGGTACACACAGTATTATTTGGTGCAAATTCATACGTAGGTACTTAAGGCTTTTTTTAAAGTAAAAGCATATGATATATCCCTCCATAATTAATCCTTTGGTTGCTGTACTGATAATCGTATCAAAGCTAGTTCTAGAATAATAAGTATATTTAAAAATATATTTTATATTTTCTGTCCATTGTTAGCTCATACGGTATAAATTTCCACATTAATACAACAAAGCTTTCGTCACCAGTAAAGGCCCATATGTAAGACAGAAAACGAACGAAATGTCTCACAAGTGTAAACTTACATTCATAATAATGGACCTAAGCTGTACAGATATTTAGCCCAGGTATTTTGAAACAAAAGACAAATATTTCTAAGCTATGTATTTCGGAGATTCATCGCGTTTCAGTTTCAGCTTAAGGTTTTCCTCATTCCTGGGTGTTCGTATAAATAGTATAAATTCGCATTTCAACGGAGTTTGATTCCTCCGGTCGGGTGTAATTGCACCGTTACAAGATTATCATCTCCTTGCGTAAATTAACCAGATCTACGACAACCGAATTCCTAAGAGGAGGAAATTGATCCTTTATGTGGCAGCTATTTGGCAACGACAGTCGTAATTGCTTACTACCATGACAGTTCACGCCACCACAGGAGATGTTCATTTATTAAAATACAGTAGACTATTATATAGAAAAGAACATTTCAAAACTATTTTTGGTCATCGTTAAACATGCTTCATGGCTGGGTAGTTCAAAAATTGTAATACCCACTTTTTAATCTTCTGCAGGTCATACACTAATTAGTGTACATTTTCTACCTACTTTGGTAAATATCATCAGAAAGTATTTATATATTTTTTTACCAAGTATTTACCAAAGTAGGTAGAAAATGTCCAAATATCCAAATTGAATACTTTAATTAGATTCTATCATATAATTCAAGCTAAAATATGGGGTTTTTTAACTGTGGAACCATTGGGTCTTATAAACTAAACATCTGAGAGTAAACTTTATATGGGGGAGTATTAACTTTTTATGTAGAGGTTTTAACTATAAAATTAAAATTTTTTGCAAGGGGCCGCCATTTGTCAAATGGTGGCGAAATAACTTTTTTTCACATACATCATCTTATATTTTATGGTGGTTTCGGATGGTAAACAAAATTTTAATTTTTTTTAATTTTTGGACATCAATTACGCCTATTTTATAAGACTTTTATATTTGAGTAACCAAATATTTCATATATCCAAACGTTTACGAGCCACAGAGACACGAAGATAAACAGGAAGGCCTAGAATAATAGGTTAATAAGATATATTGTTTAAAATATATTAATGGTGATAGTAGACATA
>JAGISJ010000113.1:0-25000 GCA_023375725.1 Nephotettix cincticeps
GTTACGTTTTCTTTTTGACACACTTTTTTTGCAAACTACTGTTCAGTAAACTGAAAGTAAAACAACACTGCAGCACTAAACACAAAATTTTAGATGAAGAATCGACATGGCAATGAACTGTCATGACATTGAGTTGACATGAACAAGTAAACATAACCCAAAAAATAGCCCAGTGATTATGAGGAAAGAACTTATACGAACAATGATTTAAAGAGTTTGATTATTTTGGTGGAAAAAATCTTTGCTGTAGTTGAATGCAAAAAAATACAGACAATGACGGGCTCTTGATCACCAACAGTTTGACACAATCACTGATCATGTAACTAGAAATATGCCATTACTAAAAACCTTGTAGGATAACCTCTTTAAGTTAGGTCGGTGGTTTTAGTTTTTGTTGAAATCCGGGCCTTTAAAACTAGTATAGTAGATCAACTGAGTTGTAATCTCTGAAACGATGAGAGAAATTGAGTAGCGGAAGCTAGTGCATTTGTAAGGCGTAGGAAATATATTTTGACATTTCTTCTAGGGCTGAGGCAGTTATGTTTGTTTGGTTTAACCTAAGTATTTCAGCACCATAGTTATCTCAGATTCTTACACATATAACAATTCCACTAAGTTCAGGCCGTTACTGAATACGAAAAATAGCAATATAATTGGAAAAGAACATAGTTTAGAGAGCGTTGTTGCTGCACTCTGCAGAGTTAATTTAGGTTCTTAATGATAGTTCAGTGTAACCTTAATAAATCGAACCTCAATAATTCAAAATCCTTGATATATTAAATTATTTTCATTCCTCTCGAAATTCCCTAACGGAGCAATGTTAATTTCCTCTCTATAAATCAGGAAGTGTTTCACTTTACAAGGATCACCTTGATTAATTAAAATTTACTTCTGTAACTTCCATTTTAAAGTATTGTTCATCCAAAATTGCAATTAACCTTAACAATATTATTAATATTGTTGGTCAATGCATAGAAATCCTATTTAAAAGACAATAAATTATCCTGAATTGAACCTCTGTAATAATAAGAGCTCCCGGCTAATACCAAAGTACCGGAAATAGTTATAAATGAATTTAAAATCCATTGAAATTTAACTAAGTACTTAAGTATTTAAAATTATAAATTTCTTAATATTTGTTAATATATTTAATGGGGAATAAAAAACCTCTTCCTTATTATTTCCCAGTTTGGTATGAAATCAGTATGCAGCTTATAGCCACATCAGCCAATACTGCAATTTGAATATTTTGCTATTAGACTATCTCTGATAAGGGCAGTTTCAGCTTTCCTCCTCACCACTTTCACAGTATTATCTTTGACTATACATTATTAATAATGTATAGTCAAAGGTATTATACGGATGGGTATATTATTGTACAATTCATGTATTGAATGTAAAACTGTATTATTTTACAAGGGTATTATTAAAAACTGTATTACAATATACAATATATTGTATTACTGTTCAATATATTTCATATAAAATGAAGGGTTAATATAATGGATTTGATTACCTGTAGCTTTGTTACTGTGACACAGTTCTGTAAGTGAAAGAATCCATTTATGTAACCATTAACTTGTATTTTATTTTTTCAGCTATAGTTACTACTATATCAAAATTGACAAAACTATGTGTCTTGAGACTGGCAAAAGATAAATTTTATTTCATTGTTTTGGATGAAAGTGCTCTTCCTCTTCGAACCTTGGCGTGGTGTGCCATGCAGCAGTCCCACTTCTTTAATGAATACAGATTGGTTGGAATGCCGGAAGACGAGGATCAAATTTATCTTGAGTTATCCCCAGGTAAGGCTAGCTAGACCTGTGTAGCCACCATTTTGATTTTTGCAAATAGTAAATTTGAATTCGAGAACAGGTTTTTATAATGAAATAGAATTTGGTATGTAGATTTATTAACTAAGACCTAATTACAGGAAAACTATTTCTTTCCAATAATCATTTTCAAAATGGCGGCTGTTTAAAAATTTGACATAAATATCAATCTGTAGAGTATTGGAGTAGTATGTGAATCATTATTTTCATTTGTGGAAACACACTCATTTATCATTCATACTTGGCTTAAAATACATACTTGGCTTGAAATGGCGACCTTGAAGGTCGCCATTTCAAAAGGCAATCTAATCAAATCAGTTCAAACACTTTGAACTTAGAGCCTATAGATCCAGCACTTTATTTTCTAGAGCTATTTTGTCCTGCTTAGCCTAGATGTAATAACATTTAAATTTATTATCTTCTGTTAAAAAATTCCAATAAAAATTCCTGGAGTGTTTTTTATAGTATTTATTTTACAATCATCAGTATTCTTTTACACAATTTACACTTATTATATCAGAAGTCTGACTCTTCTAAACATTTAGGACAGTTCCAGGTTTCTATATCCTCTTTGATATGTACCAGTCCATTGCATAGCTAGCTCCACTCTTATTATTTTTACTACAAGCTCCACAGTTGATGTATATCCAGTTTCTAACAAGTTATATTAAATTAATACTTAAAGTTAAGAATATTTTAATGCAAACTGTTTGGTACATACATATATATATAATTTCACACAAATGGGGTTTTTGTATCTAGGGATCCCAACACATAGAAAGTTTGGTCACTTGCTTAGGTTTCACGATGTGGATTGCAGTAATAGATCACTTTTCCTTTAGGAAATTTGTTAATAGCCCCTTTTTAAATAACACAGTTTTATGTTCAATTGATGAATTTTTTGACAAAATCCATAAATCCATACGGGTAAAACATTTCATCTATGTCAGTCAATCATAGAAGTAAAACAAAATCATTAAATTAGTCATTTGTCATCTAATGCAGTACGGTATTGAAGTGGAAAAGGAATCTTTATTAAAATATTAGTTGACAATTTGTTAGTTGTTAAATGCTAATGGTTTAAACTGCGATGAGTTCAATTATTACAAGAGACCACAAGTAGGAAATAGAACACAACCATTGTTATAAAATACAAAATGTTTTCTACTTTATTTTTCAATAAATTGATGATTCAGATTATTATTACATTATCATTATCAATCTGTTATTATTATGCATCATTATCAATTTATAAATTACTATTCTTACTATCAATTTATATTAATAATCAATTTTGGGGTTGAATAATCATTAGGGTGGTGCGTAAAAATTCGAGTTGGGTAATCTGAGTTGCTATAGTGCAGAAAATTTGCGACAGGTATATATTACAAGATAAAGTATAGGTTGGGAAAATCGGTATTGTTGATAAAAAGTAGCCAGAAAAACTAAATACCCCCGTCGCAGCAGATCTGTGTACTCAGCGAATTTCCAAATCAATAATACAGTAGAACTTGGATAATTCAAACCTCAAGGGACCAGAAAAAAATTCGAATTATCCAAAAATTCGAATTAGAAAAGTTTATGCAAGTGGTTGAAATAAACAATCAAACATCATGTTTTAACATAAAAAAGTTAGGTTAGTGAAGATATTATTGATTAAAAATCCTAATTTTTGTTAAATGTCAATAATGTGTTTGGAGGGATCCCGAAACCAGCTATTACAAACTTTTTCAAATCCCTTCTCTACCTCCTTGATCGCCGCTATTTATTCTTGCAACGTCAGAGATTTGTAGGTTCGCTTTGACGAAGCCATCATACACACTACGTGTTAACATGAAAGCAGACGAAGTCACAATTGCCAACACAAAACAAAGACGACGAATATCGGAACAAACCACCACCGATGATACACACAGATGTCAATGTTGTGATTTATGAGCAGTAGTGGACTAGTGAGTGGGGTGGGGTGATCTAGCTAAAAATAGACTGAGGACAGGAAGCCCGAACGTCTCCTGGAAACTCGCACACAATTACTTGTTCACTTATACACACACTATAGATTTCCGCAGAAAAAACTTCGAATTATCCAAAATATTATTCGAATTAACCAAGATATTTTAACATTGTTTTTATATAAAATTCTAGGGACCAAGACAAAATTTCGAAATAAAGAAGTTTTCGAATTACAGAAGTTCGAATTATCCAAGTTCCACTGTATAATAATAATCATATTTGACATTTTGGTCAAAATCTGTTGATAAACATGAGAATTATTTGCCTATTCTCCATAAGATTAACATGGAAAGGAGTGTGCAGGTTTGCTGCTGTGAGGAACACTGAGAGTAGGCATTAATACCATCAAAAATTTTTATTTTTAACATTCATACCAACTTTCATCAACATCTGTCCATAAATAAAGGAGTTTGCCTATTCCCTATATGATTAATATGGGAAAATAGTATGCAGGTTTGCTGCCAAGATAAACACACAAACTATGATATTTAAGCATAAATGAATTGATCTCAACCACATGAAGCTAAATATCAAGTTTTATCCAAAAATATTGATTAATATGGGAAATATTAATTTTTCCCTATCCTCCTTAAGATTAACATTGGAGCCCCACAATACAACGTACTGTGTTTAGATTTTTAAATATCTCGGTAACCGTTGTAGATAGAGAAAAACTTTAAGAAACTTAATTGTGTAGTTTTTTAAGCTGATTCCAATGGTGAAATATAAAATTAGAAATTTTAAATATTACATGTGAAAAACGCAAAAAACCCCATTTTGGGGTACAAACCCCCCCAAACTACCCATTCCCATTGACCGATATGTCTGGTTTACGAAATCGTCCGAGCATTTGTAGGAATACATGTCTCTACCAAATTTGGTCTCGGTCGGACCATTTTTACGAGAGTTATTGTGTTCACAGACACACACACACATATACAGGGTGATTCACGAGGATATGCGGTAACTTTGAGAGCTCATTCAATATGTAAAAATAATGAAAAAAACTTATATAAACATAGGTCCGGAAATGTTTCGTTAGCGGGTTATACAGGGTTAAAGATTTCGCCTGGATTTCAGTTCCGCTGAGTAAATGAAGACTCTCTGAAATTCTGGGAAGTTAAATTTAGGGGCAAATGCCATTGTTTCTTATGGTATTTTACCTGAAAAATTGATTAGAACAGGTCCCAGAACTGTAAGATGAGTAGTTTTTGAGTAATCCAGTGTAAAATGCAAAAACATTGAGTAAAAAAACACATTTTTTACATTTGGCCAGCAATCGCTTTGTTATTTTACCAATAAACTGATCAAATTTCAGAACAAAACTTGTAGAAAATTTAATTCTAAACAAAACGGTATGATTAAAGTATACAGAAAGTGAACAGATAATCGATTAATGGAAGTTTTATTGAAAACAGAACAACACACGTTTTTCATTTGGCCGACAATAACTCTGTTGATTTCTTATTAAAGATCTGTAAAAAGTTAATGATTTTTACTTAAATTTAACACCTTAATTTTTTTACTAAAATTTCAAAATAAAATAATATTAAAACACAGTTTTAAAATAAAGAAATAAACATAAACAACAAACATAAATAATAAAAAAAAATACACATGTTGAGCGGATAATTTGTTTTTCATAAGTTGGCACTACAATAACAGCTGATCAACAATGATGTGATTTGAATTGTAGAATTTTAATTCCTTGAGAGGTAACAACTGAGTTTTAGTCCACGTGTGTATTGTTCTGTTCGTCGTATTGAATTTTAGTCCGTGTTAGCATTGTTTTGTCCATAGTAATTATTAAATTGTTGGAGTAGTAATGCCATACTTATTTTCAACTGAAGAATACGCCGATATGGTGTTTATTTACGGTGTATGTGAAGGCAATGCTACAATCGCTGTGGAAGAATACAGACAACGTTACCCTTATCGTAGAATTCCAAATGCTAGAACCATTATTTCTACATTTCGTACGTTACGGGAAACAGGATCACTTCCAAGCGTAAAGATCCAGTCTGACCGCCCTCGCCAACATGATGTTAATGTAGAAGAAAACATTATTGCTGCTGTTGAACGTAGTCCAGGTATTAGTACAAGACGTATTTCAAAGCGGTTTAGGGTTTCGCAAAGTAAAGTTTGGAGAACACTTAATAAGAACAACCTTTATCCCTACCATAAACAAAAAGTACAGCATTTACAACCAGGAGACAATGAACATCGCTTGGAGTACTGCAATTGGTTAGTCAATCATCGTCAACTCTTCAAGTACATTTTATTTACCGATGAGTCACAGTTCACTCGTGATGGTATCAACAATTTACGAAACCAACATTCATGGGCAGAAGAGAACCCTCATGCAACAATTGAACGTAACTTTCAATACCGTTTTAACATTAATGTATGGTGTGGTGTTATTGATGATAAGCTAATTGGACCGTTTATTTTTCAAGAGCGCTTAACAGGTCAGGCGTACTTACAGTTTCTTCAAGAAGAATTACCGACATTGCTGGAAGATGTTCCTCTTGCAACGCGACGCAAGATGTACTTCCAGCATGATGGCGCACCGCCACATTTTTCAAATGATGTTTCCACCTATCTAAATCATCAGTTCCCAAATAAATGGATCCGTTGATTTAAAAGAACATTTACAAGAATAACTTATTTTAGGTAATGTAATTACAAATCGATTGACACCAAATTGTTTTAAATTAGAGGCAAATATTGATCGAATTAATGGTAGCCTTTGTGCAGTTAAAGGAGACCGCGTAGAACTACGAAAAGCAACAAGAGCAATTCTTAAAACGAGCAGAAAGATGCATTGAAGTTAATGGCAACATTTTTGAGCATTTACTGTAATTTTATTGCATAACTTTACATTACAGTTTTCAATAAAACTTCCTTTAATCGATTATCTGTTCACTTTCTGTATACTTTAATCATACCGTTTTGTTTAGAATTAAATTTTCTACAAGTTTTTTTCTGAAATTTGATGAGTTTATTGGTAAAATAACAAAGCGATTGCTGGCCAAATGTAAAAATTGTGTTTTTTTACTCAATGTTTTTGCATTTTACACTGGATTACTCAAAAACTACTCATCTTACAGTTCTGGGACCTGTTCTAATCAATTTTTCAGGTAAAATACCATAAGAAACAATGGCATTTGCCCCTAAATTTAACTTCCCAGAATTTCAGAGAGTCTTCATTTACTCAGCGGAACTGAAATCCAGGCGAAATCTTTAACCCTGTATAACTCGCTAATGAAACATTTCCGGACCTATGTTTATATAAGTTTTTTTCATTATTTTTACATATAGAATGAGCTCTCAAAGTTACCACATATCCTCGTGAATCACTCTGTATATATACATATATATATAAATTTTAACGACTATTGTTTTTGGTCTCTAGGCACCTAAAGAATAAAAAATAACATGGTCCCGGGCTTAAGTCTTACCATGAGACCTACGGTAATAGCTTCTTCCCCATGGGAAATTCGCTAAAAGATCAGGAATCAGTTGAATCACGTGGTTTATATTTTGATGGACGCAAGGACGATACACTAGCTACAGAGAGATTTGAATCCACACAATTCATCAGACGGTTATAAAAGAACCTGGATCTCATTACTTAGGTCATGTGTCTCCAAAGTTTGGAACAGCTAAGGACATAGCCGATTCGATAGTGTTCTACCTCAGTGAAGAGGGAATTTCTTTAGAAACCCTAGGTGTTAGTAACATACATTTAAAATATTACATGCCAGTTTGGTTCAAGATAAATTGCAGTGAGTAAATAACAGATGAATCTCACCACATTTACAGAGCGATACAAACCGCTCGGTATTAGTCTGACGACTTGAAGACAATAGTGCATACATTAATTGAAAGGAACATACTCGCTAAACTTGTCATTGTTCATTTCCCCACAACCTGGTATTTATTCAATCAGATGTTGTAAATATTGTTGGTCTTCTCTCTCATCTTCAATCAAAATCCCACATAAAAGTTATTTTCCTACAGTTTTTCAAAGTCAAAGACTTGATCTGATCCCATGATTCTGCACACCAGTATACTAAATGTTTCATGTTGATTCCCTAGGAGAAATATTAATTTTTCCTTATCCTCCATAAGATTAACATCGGAGCCCCAAAATACAACATACTGTGTTTAGATTTTTTAATATCTAAGTAACCGTTGGAGATAGAGAAAACTTTAAGGAACTAAATTGTATAGTATTTTTAGCTGATTCTAATGGTGAAAGATAAAATTCAAAAAATTTTTAAATTACATATGAAAAATGAAAACTACCCGTTCCTATTGACCGATATGTCTGGTTAACGAACTCGTCCAAGCAAATGTAGGAATACAGGTCTCTACCAAATTTGGTCTCGATCGGACCATTTTTCGAGAGTTATCATGTTCACAGACACATATGGGCACCTAAAGACAATAAAATAACATGGTATCGGGCTTAAGTCTTGCCATGAGACCTACCTAATTCTCTTATAATTTATTGACAGATTTTTATCAAAATATATTGTTACTTCCCATATATTGTTATTATTGTATTATTTATTTGGAAATTCGCTGAGTTCAGAGCGTCTGCTGTGACAGGGCTATTTACATTTTTGCATCACAAGAAGTCATGCAAGTTTAGTTTTCATCGCGTTTACATGTATAAAATATGGTCGAGACTTGAACAAGAAATTAGCATGAAATAAAATGAGCTTTCATTTTGAATTGGAGTGTGTAACTAATAATACCTCAGTCACAGCAGACCTGCATACTGTAATACATAATAATAATATATTACAAGTTTTATCAATATCTGTCGATAAATATGATAGTTATTTATCTATTCTCCTTAAGATTAACATAGGAAAGAGTATGCAGGCTTGCTGCTGTAAGGAACATTAAAAGTAGGCATTTCTAGCATGAACAATTTTCATTCATTCGAAGGGGCGGATTTTTCCAAGGCGCTTCAGCCGTAGCGGCTTTTTGCGCACCCCTAAAATTCTCTTTCCTGGAGAATCAGGAATCTTCTAGGTGAAGAGACCCAGAAAACTGCAGCAGCCTGTCGACGAGCTCCTCAGGAGGCAGAAAGCTACCCCTTACCAAATTGCCCAGAGTGGAGGACCTTACCTCTACCAGCTCAATACAATCAAAGAGTAGATGATCTGCAGTTTCCTCCTGCAGATGACATTTCCTACACAGAGGGTCGGCGTTGAAGACCCCCATGCGTAGTTGGTGCTTCCTCAGATTACCGTGACCAGTGACGATACCTGTGACAAGTTTGGCATCCTTTGTGCCAAGTTTCAGGAACCTCTTTGCAACTTGATGAGATGGAGAACAAAGATTAAGCTTACTTACTCTATGCAGGGAAAGTTCAGCCCATCTTTTCTTATGACAATCCCTAGCCCAGGAATTGATAGTCTGAAAAACCGCAGCGCGGGAAACACCACAGAAGGGTTGAGGACCACAAAAGGGGGATGATACAGCCCTATTGGCCACTTCTTTATCTCTGCCACTTCGTTACCATCCACCCCTGAGTGCCCTGGAACCCAACAAAGGGTGATTTTATTGTTTCTGCCTACACAGGACACAAACCTAAAACAGTCCCACACAACCCTAGAGTTGAACTCTACCGAGTCCAAAGCTCTAAGAGCCTGACTGTCAGAGAAAATATTGATAGAAAGGCCCTCATGACCCAGCATCAAGATGTCTCTAGCACATTCCATAATGGCAGTGATCTCGGCCTGGAAAACAGTGGGGAAAGTCCCCATGGAAATACCTGACCGTACGTTGTCCTGCACCCCGTAGATGCCTGCTCGTGTACCCCGACTGCTCTTGGACCCATCGGTGTACCACTCCCGATCACAGGGTGGTAGTGGGCAGGCTCCATCCTTCCATTCGTCCCGTTGCGGAAAAAGAACTCGGAAAGACCTGCCAAAAGAGAAAGTTCTCGAAAGATAATCATAGGACATACCTAAAATGTCGCTATCTGAACTATCCCTGAAATTCTGGTGTGGCCACGTAATTCACCTGGCCTATTCCAGAGGCCCTCTCCACAGAGGCGGTGTGCACCCATTCTGGCAGTTATCCTGATGTGAATATCTATGGGCAAAAGATCAAGCAAACAGTCAAGAGTGGCCCCAGGAGTGCTGCTGATCACCCCTGTGATAATGAGACATGCCAGCCGCTGAACGGCTGCCAGCCTCTTCACAGCAACAACTGAGTCCATCTTGGTCCACCAAACCAAAGACGCATACGTCATAGTTGGTCTAACTACTGAAACATAGAGCCAATACATTAGCCCCAGTTCAGTCCCCATGCTGCGCCGACCATACGCCTGCATGCAAACAGAGACCACTTACCCCGGTCATTAACCCGTAGTAAGTGAGAATCCCAGCAAAGTGTCCGATCCAGAATGATCCCAAGATACTTCACCTGGTTTTGCAGGTTGATCAAACTCCCCTGTAGTTTGAGCGGACCAACCCTGGTCAGCTTTTTCCTCTTGGTAAATGGTACAGCAACCACTTTAGAGGGATTCACAGATAAACCGACCTCATTGCACCAACCATCCACAAGCCTTAGTGCAGAGTTCATGAGGTCAGTGACTGTATTGTTAAACTTACCTATCACAAGGATGGCAATATCGTCAGTGTATCCTTGAGCAAAGACACCACTGTCATTAAGCCTTCTAATAAGGTTGTCTACCACCAGGTTCCATAAAAGGGGTGAGAGAACGCCTCCCTGTGGAAAGCCCCTTGTTGACCTGGCTACTACCTCTACTCCCTGTAGAGAAAGTTTCACATAACTATTGCGTAGCAGTGCCTCAATCCATCGGCAGATGACATCGCTGAATCCTCTAGATCTAGCAGCGTTCAACATGGCATCCAAGGCAGTGTTGTCAAAGGCTCCCTTAATGTCCAGGAACGCTCCAAGTGCCACCTCTTTATGGTCAATAGCTCTTTCAATTCTGCACACCAACTGGTGCAGGGCCGACTCGCAAGACCTACCCTGAATGTAGGCATGCTGGTTTGGGTGTAAAGGGGCAGACTTCAGTGAAGAGTCCCAGATATACTGTACCACCAACTTCTCCAGAGTCTTCAACAAGAAAGAAGACAATGAAATCGGCCGAAAGGATTTCGGGTCCGTGCACAGAGCCAACATTGGCTATAGACAAACTGCTAGATGCTATAAAATCCAGAAGCTGCCTACCTCTGCGGTTTGTCTCCCTACTACCCCAGATGGAGTTGAAGGAGTCGCACCCCACAAGCAGGTCCACCCCCTTCAACGCAGCACGGTCCACCAGCGCCACCATTTCAGCCGGAGCTACCGCATCTGCATCTCCGGGCATGTAGACGGACGCAAGGAGGAGCGGTTTGCCAGAATACCCGCATATCGTCCGAACTGCAACAACGTCCCTGGAACAGAACTTGAGAACTGGCGAATGGGCCAGGCCGCTCCTGACCCACACACAAGCCCTTGAGTTGGAAACAGAACAAGAGATTAGATGCCCCCCAAGGGCACCTAATCCTGAAATTCTCCCATTCCGAACCCACGGTTCCTGAATGAGTGCAACATCCACAACTCCTCTAGCTGTGGCCTTGTGTAGGACTGCTGTCACAGCCTTACTGTGTTGCAGATTTGCCTGGAGGAGGTATAGTGTCATCCCCTGATGATACGAACCCCACACCCGAGAGCACCCTCAAGGTAGTTCTCGAGATCCCCAGGTAGATCTGCCAGTCCCTCTCCTTCAACAAAAGAGCACTGCGTTCATCAATGATTAAAACTATCGATTGATGAGTTTTGTCCTTCCTGCAGCTGACCACCCGCCAGCTCCCAGTCAGGATTCCAGGATTCTGGAATTCTGGATTTCACCATCGCATCACTGCCACAGGCGATGACAAGAGCTCCCAGCTCCTGATAAGTATTTTGGATCTGAACCGGTTCTGTCTGTTTGATAACCTTATCGAACATAATACCCTGAAACAGACCACAATCTTCGGCAGACAGTTTCACATCCGGAAACAATGTCGGGACAATGGCGATCTTCGTCATCATTAGGCGATCCTTGAAGGAACCACCTGCAGACGTTGACGCCATCGGAGCCGGCGTATTCTGACCATCCGCCGGGGGTTTGAGATCCCATCGGGATTTCTTTCTCGCAGGAGCAGCTGCCGCCTTGGTTGCCCTGCGCATAGGTGACACACCTTGATTATCTTTCAGCTCCCCTTTGGGGCTGGGGGTTTCAAGCCGCTCCTCTTCATCAGCTTGCGATACTTATCTCTCAGAAGCCAAAATACTCCTGCTCTGGCTTTCCTTCCGATGCCGTCGTACCAGACACATCAGCCTTCGATGTATCTGAAACAGCATCATTAGCAACGGAAGATGCCTGGACAGCCCTGTGCGCCATCTCCAACACCTCAATAGGTTCCGGAGTTGAGGTAAGAGGAGAGGCTGACCTCTCCAAATCACTCAACCCCTCTTCCAGTGAGCTCTGCGAGTCACCTGAAAAAATAAGCTGCTGTTTGCCCTCCCCAGAATCCACGGGCAAGCCCTCCGAAGAGGGGTGGGATTGAGTGCCAGTGCACCGACCCACCTGGGGTAAATCCGTAGTTTTACCATCAGCCATCTTTTCAAGAATTGAGAATTCTAGTGTTAGCAGTTTGACGACTATTCCGCAAATATTGCTCCGCTCGTCAATATCTGAAGACTGGGCCCTTTCGGGTTTGCACCCCTCATCGCCCCCAGCTCAGTCCTGAAACAGCTGCACACATACCTGTCCCAGTCGGCAGTGCGGTGGCCGTTGAGTAATTACCAATCACTCCGCCCTTCCGCTTACTGAGTGTTAGGCCGTTCCAGTGAACCTCACCTCCGCCCCAACACTACATGAGACGCTGCTCCCCGTCTCACAGGCAGTTTGTCGACCGCCGGGTCTAGATATTATAGTGAAATATTAATTTCACTTATCAATCATTATTTATTATTATCATTGGATCCCCAAAATACAACGTACTGTGTTTAGATTTTTTAATATCTTGGTAACTGTTGGAGATAGAGAGAAAAATTTTTAAGGAACTTAATTGCGTAGTTTTTTAAGCTGATTTTGATGGTGAAAGATAAAATTTAAATTTTTTTACAATTACATATGAAAATGCAAAAAACCCAATTTTTGAGTACAAAACCCCCCCATACTACCTGTTCAGATTGACGGATATGTCTGGTTTACGAACTCATCCGAGCAAATGTAGGAATACACGTCTCTACCAAATTTGGTCTTGATCGCACTATTTTTACAAGAGTTATTGTGTTCACAGACACACATCTACATATACATATACACACACATATATATATATATATATATACAAATTTACAAATTTTAACTATTGGTTTTGGCCTTTGGGCACCTAAACACAAAAAAATAACATCCTGGCTCCGTCTTAAGTCTTAAGTCCCGGGTTAAGTCTTGCCATGAGACTTACGGTAATAGCTTCTCCCCTATGGGAAATTCGCTAAAAAGTGCTGCTTTGTTTTTCCGATCTTTATTATAATTTTTATTCTTTATAATCAAATTAAAAACTTTTTAACATGTTGATGGTTGTCTTTGAGGCATGGACGTCTGTATCATTATAGACG
Organism: Nephotettix cincticeps; assembly: GCA_023375725.1. Lineage (NCBI taxonomy): Eukaryota > Metazoa > Arthropoda > Insecta > Hemiptera > Cicadellidae > Nephotettix > Nephotettix cincticeps. Next base: position 13,494 of record JAGISJ010000113.1, read on the forward strand.
TTACATTTTTAGATTATCCGGATTCGAATTTTGCCTCATTAATCCAGATAAAATGTACTTTACTGCATATACCTATTGCAAATTTTCTACACTCTAGCAACTCAGATTACCCAACTTGAATTTTTATGTGTAGCCCAAGTAATCAATCATCTTTAAAAGAATCAACCATTGTTATGAATAGTATATTTCATATTTTACAGATTTGTTGGCTTCATCATTGTCTTCCCTAAGGGTGAATGTCAATTCTGCCAAGACTATGAAAATTAAGTTGACTCACAAGGATACACCTCGCCTGACTTTGGAAATAGAATTGGTTAGTATATTGTTTGTTTCTTAAATTAATGAAGCTTTTCAATTTTTTCGGAAGTCCTACACTACAGGCTGAACAGATGTGTAAGTAATATGCATTTTCCCTGCCTCTGCCTCAGAAAAAAATGTCTCTTCATAATACATGCTAAATGACACTCAGATTGTGTGCATGGCACCAGGCCTTGTAAATGGTGTCAAGAATGGTACCTGCAGGATACTGGGCGACCTCCTGCAGTAAGTAGCCATCCCTGGACATGCGGGGCTCTGTTCAGGTGGACTGATATTTCTCTAGCTACCCGTGGAAACCACAATTATGGAAAAAAAATTAAGAAAAACAAAACAAAAACTCAGGGCAAGAGCAACTGCCGCGGGCAATCACCGCAAGATATAGGAGGGGGGCCAAAGTTTTCGACCGTTGGCAAAGTACCCAAAACTGGGGGAACCAGGGGGTAAGGATGACCCTTGTAGACAGGGGCTGAGGGGGACAGTAACCCGCCGATACCTTCGATTCCTGGAGCAGGGCGTGGAATCTGACGAGGCCAAGAAAAGGGTAGACGAAAGGAAGGCAGTAGCAGCACAGGACAAACCTGCGCCCAGTCAGGGGAAAAGGGGGACACAGGAGATCACCCCACCCCAGAGGGAGTACGAGGCAAAGAGGATGAGAGTGGGTACAGAGGGTTCACCCTATGTATATGCACGTGGGCAAGCAACCACCTATGCAGAAACCACTAAACTTGTCAAACTTGCCGTACTTCCAAAGGAGTACAAAAAAAAAATGCTGGGGAAGGAGGAGCTTTCACAGTTAGAGGATGTCATCATCAGGGAGATAGCGAGGGGTACCTCGTGTAAAGTAAAATTTGTGGGCGTGCACATCAGGCCTGGATATGTGCTGGTGGATTGCACGAACCAGGAAACAGCCGACTGGTTGGGAAGCAAGGCCACCGAGTTGCAGGAGTGGAAAGGAGTGGAGCTGATGGCTTGCCTTGGGGACAATATACCCAAGGCCCATAACGTCACGATCTTCTTCCCAAGAAGCAAAGGCGAAGACGATAAGTTTGTTCTGTCTCTGGTTGAAAATCAGAACGAGGGGCTTGGTACCCAGACGTGGCAGGTTCTGAGGAGTAAAGAGGAGAGACAGGGAAAGCTCCTGCACATTGGGATTGACGACCAAGCGTGGGAGCAAATCAAGAAGGAGGAATACCAAATCTTCTATCGATTTGGGAGGATCCCTGTGCATGTGCGTAATGCCACAGAGAAGGAGGCAGGCGAAAAGTCAGGAGGTTCCAACCAGGAGGCGACCAACCAGCCAGGGAGAGTTGAGGGGAGCAATACACAGGGCGATGTCCCCTGTAAGTCTAACCTCTTTTCTGTTAAAAACAATGGAAAAGATGGTGGACAACCCTATAAGGTCAGAAGTGCTGAGGATTTACCCTCTGAATCATCAACAGCATGCAATCGGGTAGGAAGATCAACAGATACTGCCCTATATGAGTTGACAAAAGTGATCAGGCAAGCACTGGATGGGAAAGAGACTGCTTTATGTGCTTTCCTGGACACAACAGGAGCTTTTGACAACACCTCTCATTTAGCAATAGAGGGGGTATTGGATGATAGAGGGGTTGACAAGACTACAACCCGATGGATTAGCAATATGCTGTCCACAAGAACGGTGGAAACACACGTAGGAAATAGAACTATTGAAATGGGTACAGTAAGGGGGTGTCCTTAGGGTGGGGTACTATCCCCCCTCCTGTGGAGTCTGGTAGTCGATGAGCTTTTTGGGGAACTAACCAGGAAGGGCTTGCGATGTATCGGATAAGCAGATGATGTAGTCATCATCACAAGAGGGAGGATTTAAAATACTCTCTGTGATCTAATTCAGGGAGGGCTTGACTGCACGAAGGATTAGTGAGAATCTGTTGGGTTGTCGGTTAACCATAACAAGACATCACTTGTGCTTTTCACAAGGAAGAGTAGACTTGAACATCTGAGGAAGTTTCTAGGGTTAATACTAGATAAGAAGCTTATGTGGCATAGACACATAGAAGAGGTGACCAACAGGGCTAGTAATAACCTGTTGATATGCAGAAGATTTGCGGGGAAGATGTGGGGCTGAAACACATATATACTAAGAAGTATGTACAACCTGTTGGTGAGACCAATCATCACATATGGGTGTGTAGTCTGGGCGGGTAGAACCAAAGTCGAAGTAACAAAGAAAGCCCTGGAGAAAGTACAGAGGCTAGCATGCATCATTATCACAGGAGCCATGAAATCCTGTCTAACTGCTGCCCTGTAGGTGATCCTGAATCTGACACTCCTACACATTTTGGTAGAGAGAACAGCAAGGGAGACTTTGCTTGGAATGGAGAAGACTGGCTTTGACATTTCCTCCACAATCTGCGGTGAGTTATTTGCGCCAGGTCTAAGGGATCTGATGAAACTAGTAAGGGATTCCATGGAAGAAATTCCATGTGAAGCAAGGAAATAAACTTGGCTGGGACGGGAAAACCCCTCCCAAAAAAAACTTCCCTCGGGAAACAGGTCACTAGGTGGTACACTGATGGTTCCAAGACTGAGGAGGGGACTGGTGTGGGGGTATTTGGTCCAAGAATCAAATACCATGAGTCACTGGGGCATTCCCCCAGCATATTTCAAGCTCAGGTCAAGGCCATAGAAAGGTGTGTACACTTCAACCTAAGTAGAAGATACATGAAAAGGGAGATTGTTATCCAGTCACATAGCCAGGCTGCCATTGGAGCCTTGAGCTCAGCAGCCTTCAGATCTAAGATGGTTTGGAACTGTCGGAAAAGTCTGGACCAGTTGGAAAAAACAACAAGTTGTCACTACTTTGGGTACCACAACTTTGTTGTCACCTTTGGACACCAAGGTGTTCAGGGAAATGAAGTAGCAGACAAACTGGCAAAGGTAGGGGCAGCCACCCACCTTGTAGGGCCGGAGCCAGGTTGTGCACTGGAGTACTCCTTTCTTAAAAAGAAGCTCAAAGAGGAATAAAATGAAAGAAGAGGGAAAGCCTGAACTGATCTTCTGGAATGCCGACAGGCCAAGAAAATGCTTGGAGGGCATAATATAAGTTGGTCTGAGACCATGATCAGGCTTAAGAAAAACAATTTAAGGATGCTGACGGGTTTTCTAACCGGGCACTGTAGGTTCAGGGGTCATCTTAGTAAGATGGGTATTGTTCAAGAGAGTGGCTGTCGCTTCTGTCAATCAGAGGAGGCTAGACACTTACCTAGACACCTACTGGCCGAGCGTGAGGCAATATGTCAGAAGACAGCCAGAAGCTTGGGAACACACCAGGTGGCAGTGGGAGATTTCTCAAAGTTAGAACCCCACATGATACTAAACTTCATTAAGGCGTTAGGACTAGAGGGGGTTCTCTAGGCAAGAACTGGAGACTAGTCTGGGGGGCACAATAGATCTCATAGGTCGCAGTGCAATCTTTCCCCCAGGTTTTATCAGTATCAGTATCAGTACATGCTAAATGACCTCTTAGTGCTTAACCCTCTCAGGAATGCCACCTCATTTTTGGCAATTTTTCAGGTTTTTTTTTAAAAAACATAACAAGTTTAGATATTATGTAAATTATAACATATTATATATTTTTGTGTTCAGTATAAAACAGGCTACAAGAAAATAATTAAAATTAAAAAATTACTAACTCACATGTAACAAAAAAAATTATGAATGTAAAAAAATGTTTTTATAAAAAAAATGTTCATCATGTTTGCGCTCCCTCAAATTGCTCAAGTAATTTGTTAATAAAAAATCTGAAATAGCCATTTTGTTAGATATTTCATAAGGAATAAGAAAATATATACTAATATAGCTATATATAAGCTATATAAGTTTATATATATATATATATATATATATATATATATATATATATTATAAGCTATATTAACTGGCTGGGTGGTGTAGTGGTTATAATACCTGCCTTCAAAACTGAAGGTCGCCGGATCGAATCCCGCAATCTGAATCTGCAATCGAATCTGGACCCAGTCGCCATTTGTCATTGGGCTACTAATTAATGATGCTTCCTAACAACAGGTCGACGTTAGGTCAACAAGACCGGGGTTTGGACCGTTCCCCATCAAAACGTTAAAATGCCACTGGCGTAGAAATACACAAAGCAAAAAAAAAGAAATAAAAGTACCCATGTTCAATAATCCTTACTGCCTAGTCCGGGGTCTATGAGAGTAATCGCCAAATAAATTATAAAAACATTGTAAAGAATGACATTAGGCCTACATATATCTATAACACTAAATCAAGGAGAAAAGTGTTATGAATAATTCATATGTTACTATAGATAATTTACACAAAATACACAACAAAACACTAACCTGATAGCACGACTCTAACACAACGCAAAGCATACGGCTCGGACAGCTATTGGCGCAACGTCGTAACACCCGTAACTAAATGTAATCATACGATGAAATGCATAGAGTATAAAAATTGAAAATAATACTAAGGACGTAGATTATAATCTCCTCTTTACAATTATATATACTAGCGTATCTGGCGCACGAAATCGTGCGCTGTCAAGGAGACAATCTATCCACCAATGCGTGTAGGCAGTCAATCTTAAGTGTTGCTATTTAAAAAAAATCAAGTCCATTTAATTATGATAAAAATTATTTTATTAATAAACCTTATAAAATTTCTCTATAAACAATATTCCGAGTATAAATACGGTTGTCTCGACGAAGTCGGCCTTGTTGTTTTCCATCTTTTATATAGACTTTGAGTCTATCAAATGATCGGGCTCTACTTGCGACATATAGTTGGCCGTGACCAAACACCGATTCTGGGAGAACTACTCGAACCTTACCCAAATATTGGCCCTGAGATTTGTTAATGGTCATAGCAAATGCCACAATAATCGGGAACTGTGTGTGCTGGAGACTGATCGGTAACAGGGTATCGCCTTCCAGTCTCCATTATGTCGAGCGTTTAGCTTTTTTTTCATAGGTCACCAATGTGTGTTCTTTGAAAAACTGTTACTTCCATTGTGTCGAGCTGTAAACATAAACTCACGCAATGTTTGTCTCCGAGTGTTTCTATTTACTCATCAACTACACAATATATAACTACATTATAATAACTATACATAGAAACCAAGTTTAGATTTTCCCAACAGATTTTCATTTTGGTTATGTTTTGGTTTTGTGTGAATAAAAACTGGTGTTTTATTGCCAGCTGTACGATGATGTCTTTATTAAACAAAGAAAGAAAGAACCATGTTTAACTGTCAGATTTAATTTGTTTATTTAACCTCTTCCTTAAATAAACAGCTGATTTCTCGATCGTCAGTGTTTACTTATATATTAAGTTTATGGAGAAAATCACGACTTTGACCCCATTATTTTCCATGTCCACGGTGAATTTTCAAAATTTTTTAAATTGATGGCAAAACTACATGCTAAGACCTTTATAACGACACCTTGGACATGGTGATTCGTAGCACCACTGCTCCAAAACAATTATCACAAAAATAGGCCTAGTGTATTAAATATATAAGATAAAAGTACTTTTGCAATGTACCGTGAGCAGCTACAAGAAGATTAAGTCGCACCAGTTTTATCACCGGATTCTGGCCAATGGCAGTCTGGAGGGTTAATAAAATGAAGTCTACAATTTCAAATGGGTTCTGCAAAAAAATAAAATATATGCATGCATACTTTATTATTAATATTTTTATTTTTAGTCTTCTTCCTTTTTTCTAGTTATCCGATTAGGAGTCTGCTGTAGTTGAAGACGAGAACATCTATCCTATACCAGCCATCTTTTTTTATTAAACACTGTCAATGAATGAGATATTTTAAATTACTATTCATTCAGTGTTCTTGTTTCAGCCAACTCAGACTGGCCAATCTCGCCAGTGTATGCATGAAGTTCCCGTTCAAGTCATCCCCTTTCGGCGGTGGGATGACTACTTCGAACCTGTCTCTCTTGATCCTGATGTACGTTTGGTATTTTCTTTATAACAATTTTTATTTCAATTTAAGAGATTTATAATTATCGAGAATGTTAAACATTTCAATTAAGGTTTTAGTTGGGTTTTGGTTTATTGAAATGTAAATATTATGGGTTTTTTAAAAACAAAAGTGAAAGTGATGAAAAGTGATTCAACTTGATGATCCTTAAAAATATTTTAAATTTTATCAGGTGTTCAAAACATAGATCACACAAAAGATCCATTAATTCATTAATTCCAGTTGCACAAAACAAAACAAAATACCCCCGTTGCAGCAGACCTGCGTACTCAGCGAATTTCGAAATCAATAAAATAATACTAATAATATATGACAAGTTTTATCATTATCTGTCAATAAATATGAGTATTATTTGCCTACTCTCCATAAGATTAACATTGGAAAGAATATGCAGGTTTGCTGCTGTGAGGATTGCTGAAAGTAGGTGTTTCTAGTGTAAACAATTTATATTTTGACCATTTATATCAAGTTTCATCAACATCTGTCCATAAATAAAGGAGTTTACCTAAACTCTCTATGATTAACATGGGAAAAGAGTATGAAGGTTAGCTGCCATGATAAACACATAAACTATGATTTTTAAGCATAAATGGATAGACCTCAACCACATGAAGCTAAATATCAAGTTTTATCCAAAAATATTGATTAATATGGGAAATATTAATTTTTCCCTATCCTCCATAAGATTAACATTGGAGCCCCACAATACAACATACTGTGTTTAGATTTTGTAATATCTCGGTAACCGTTGGAGATAGAGAAAAACTTTAAGGAACTTAATTGTGTAGTTTTTTAAGCTGATTCCAATGGTGAAATATAAAATTAGAAGTTTTTAAAAATTATTTGTGAAAAACGCAAAAAAAACCCATTTTGGGGTACAAAACCCCCCCAAACTACCCGTTACCATTAACCGTTATGTCTGGTTTACGAACTCGTCCGAGCATTTGTAGGAATACACGTCTCTACCAAATTTGGTCTTGATTGGACCATTTTTACTAGAGTTATCGTGTTCACAGACACGCACACACATATATATATATACAAGCTGACCCGGCGAACTTCGAAACGCCTAACAGTAAATACGTGTTAACTTTCAGATTAGCCATGTTCTGAAGTCGAATAGCATTACAACTTCATTGTAAAAGGTTATATATTCTGGTTTGCGGCATAATGAATAACAATACTGAAACGCTAAGACATATTAATAACATTCCCATAAAACAAATAAATCTGAGTGGATTAATTCACAATTTTCAAATCCAATCCAAACTCAAACTAAACCTAACTGTAATACGGTTTTTATAGGAAAGATATACAACAGCTGATTATTATAATAAACGTAATATATATAAACATTGTAATTATTTTTATTTGGCCAACACATAAACACGTGACTTTAATCAGACAGAAAATAAAAATATAAATACATAATCCTCCAAAACCGTAAACTAATAACGTGGTGAATAAAGCTGTTCATTTTTTACAGTACACATTAACTTCATAGTTTAACATTAATGAATGATTCAGATGGCATTGGATAGTAAAGCATATTGCTAATGGAAAGTAAACCAATCAGCTGTAGCTAAATCAAATGTTTTCATTGTAGACCTTTTGTAAACAAACTTACTCTCCATAAGGTTAAAATTAGAAATTTAAAACGCCATAAAATGGAAACTTATGGGGTTTTCAAAAATATTTTTTCACTAAAACCTTCCCGGACACATATAGAGCAACTTCCTAAAATTTCATGGCGATCGGATGAGTAGTTTGGCAACGCATAAAGGACATACAGAAATACATACATACATTCAATTTTATATATAGAGATATATATTTATATTTATATAGTGAATTTTGAAATAAAATAATTTCTCACACAAAAAAAAGGGTACTAAGTTATGCATAATTATTTAATATTTATATTTATATAAATTGTTAAAATTTATTATTTTTTGGTCTAGACTATTGTTTTTGATCTCTAGGCACCTAAAGAAGAAAAAATAACACGATCTTGGGCTTAAGTCTTACATTGAGACCTACGATAATAGCTTCTTCTCTTTGGGAAGTTTGCTAAAACAACTAATAATTACACTGGAACAAACTAAGTAACCAGTAGTCTATACATATTTCAAAACAACACATCACAAACATTCGCTGTAAATGACACACAGTAACATTAGCCGTCAACTGGTGAAAATGAATCAATGCAAAATCAGCTGTTAATAAAATATTCACATTATTGATGTAATACATTTGATCAAAATGCATCAAGTCTTTTCCTCTTAGCTTAATATTTTATACTAACTTTACATGACAGTGGGGCTTAGCCCTTAGGTTAAATACAAAACGGAATATGCCTTTAGCCTACTCGGAGCAAAGAAAAATAAAAAAAAACAAAGATCATTAAAATCATCCCAGCCGTTCACGAGTTATAAATATGGTGTAACTAACGTTAATTTTTTTTATATATATTAAATTAGACTCGGATTTAAAAAAAATAGGTACATGAACCCCCAAAACTGTAAAGTATCAACGTGGCAAGTAAAACATTTCATTTTGTACAGTATTTATTTACTTTAGTTTTAAGTTGACGATTGAAACAGAAAGCATTGAATTTCAAATCACATTGCTAATGGAAAGTAAACCAAGAGCTGTAGCTTTATAAATCAAATGGTTTGGATGTAGAAAATTTGTAAACAAACTTATTCCCCAAAAAGTTAACGTAGAAATTTAAAATGCCATTAACCTTCGAAAGGTTTTACTGTCGATTAATCGACGCCATTTTCGGTCGTCGAAGGTTCACCGTCGATTTATCGACGGTAGGTAAGCTTTTACAAAAAGCAATGGTGTGAATACATTTTCGGTTAAAACTACATTGAATATAGTATCGTTGTTTTCTCCAGATCATACACTTTTCGCCAAGGTATGTTTCGTTTTGCTTATTCTATGCGTCAGAGTTCTTTGTTAGTTAAAACATCGGTCTTCAGTTGCGTCGCTTTGTTTACAATGGTTGCGATACATGTCCTCGTCGCGTTTGTATGGTGTTCTGATGTTAATTTAACAAATTTTAAAATTGATAGCTGTCACTTAAGTGTATAAAACTATATATTTTTATTTTCCTTATTAAATTTTGAAAAACAAGCTAACTTCAATTTTTGACTGGTGTTTGTATGTGTTTGTATATGTGTTTGTATGTGGTGTTTGTATGTGTTTTGTGGGGGAGCAAACTGTGAGAAATCTTTTGAAAAAAATGTTTTTTATCAATTTCAATTGGATACACCCATCAAAACCAAAGTAAAAATAAAACATATTACTATTACTACTACTATTACTACTATTACTATTTGCTGTGTTTTGTGGGGGAGCAAACTGTGAGAAATCTTTTGAAAAAAATGTTTTTTATCAATTTCAATTGGATACACCCATCAAAACCAAAGTAAAAATAAAACATATTACTATTATCTTATAGGCAATTTAATGTAGATTAAAAAATTTAAAATGGTGTATAATATGTTATAGTTACTATATTTTTACTATTTTATGTGCATTTTTTAGTAAAAGTCTGCAAAAGTGCCAAAAAGAGGTGAACCTCAAGGGGTCAAATAGTGAACCGTTGGAGGGTTAAATGGAAACTTAAGGAGTTTTTGAAAATATTTTTTCACTAAAACCTTCCCAGACACATATAGAGCAACTTCCTAAAATTTCATGGCGATCGGATGAGTAGTTTGGCAACGCATAAAGGACATACACACATAGACACACGAGATTACGCGGGGCAAGATTTAGCATACTGGATCATTTTTGCTTGTTGAGAGACAGTTGGCATTAATGAGTATCACGTGTTGACAACCGGATACGGAAACGCTACACAAATTTCCGTTGATTTCTATTCATTTTTACTGATATTATGAGTAACAAATAAAGTATTAAATAATTAAGTAATTTTCATATTATTTTAACTGACCACAAACGTATGAACAAAATCAACCCCCGAAACTCACTAGTTAGTCGAAATCAAACCAAGCTTAGTGGATTTTAAAAGTTCGTTTTGATGAATAACAATAAGCAGGTTCTCTTGGAGTTCACTTATTTGTTGGATATTGTTGTATAAACAATTGTTTTTAAACAATTTATCAGTTGACAATATAATGTTACTTGCATCCATCTATCTATCCTTCTGACTTCAGAGGAATAAGCTGCTGCAAGTAATTCTGAGCCTTAGTCTGCGCGTAATACGGTTTATTTTCGCATATAACCCTGCTTCTCAACTCACTTCAGATACATAGCAAGCGATTCTGAGTCTTTGTCTATGCATAATACGGTTTCTTTTCACGTATATCCCTGCTTCTCAACTCGCTTTGGCCACATAGCAAGCGATTCTGAGCCTTAGACAATGTGCAATACAGTCTCTTTTCGCGTATAACCCTGCTTCTCAAGTTGCTTATAAAAATAAAATAAGTTCATAATATGGGATCCTTTTTGGGCTTCTAAGGAGAGACCCTCAAAGGCTACAAGAAAATTGATGATCTATAAACCTTCTCCATGAAATTTTACGTAAGTGTACCACTTTTCATGGCAAATTGTCTAACGTTGTCCGAGTGCATACACTTCAAACATACAAATAAATAAATATACACAAACATCCTCTTTTACAGATAGAAGATAAACATGTTATAATTTTAGTGCTTTAATAGCTAATTTCCATTGTTGGGTATATTAAGTAGGCAATCAATCATTTCTATATATATTTGCTAGCCACCCTTCATTAAAATTAGTATGGTGATTTTTTTTCCATTGTAAAAAATCATCATATATTTTGTAAATGCATTAAGTTTGTACATTGTAAATTAGATGTCGGCATTATGCATTTAGATATGAATTTGTTGTAACTTTTTTTATTTGGATATTGAATTGTCCAATTAGTATGAGTGTAAAATCATGAAAAAACATAGTTTAAATAATACAGTAATAAGATTATTAATGTTGGTTAAAAATTTACAGATAACAATTGAAATGCCGAATCTGAAGCGGGTGAGAAATATAACTGAGCGTCTGAAGAAACTGGCAAACTATGTCAGTGTATTTGCCGGTGCAGAGGGTCGACTGATGCTCAATGTTGAGACCAGCATGGCCACTGTGTCCACACACTTTAGAGATCTGCAGGTTCTCAAA
>JAGISJ010000114.1:0-25000 GCA_023375725.1 Nephotettix cincticeps
CTATCATCCTCCCTCATAAAAAAAACTTTATGATTATATTTAATTTATTGTGCACTGCACACCTATATTTTTTATGATCATGCAAATCCTCTATGAAGTCGAGGAATTGAGAAGTTAGTTTTAGTAGACATCCTGAAAAAATAACTAATTAGATTCCAAAAATATGAAGGGAAATGAATTCAAGAAACAGACAATTTGACTAAAAGTATTATATAACCAAGTATTTCTGTTTCAATACAGCAAATGACGGAATGGTAACAGGGTTAGAGAGTAATTGTTTAAACGTTTAATTTGATATCCAAGCTGGCTGAGTTCACTGGTCATCTGACTATCTGTAGGGTACACCTCTTGCGTAGACGGTACATCAACAACTGCATGTTGCACACATTATTCCCTGAGAGAAAGAGGGATAGATTCTTTCCTCTGTTCGACCATTACATTTTGTTTACTTTCCTAGGTGTTGTTGCAGTCGTCCAAGTCAATCTTAATATTCTCTCTCTGTGATTTATGTTTATGGCAAAACATTAGTAAAATTATTGGTCAAACATTACGGAACATTGTTGAAAAAAATCAATACATTCTTGTTGTTCAAAAAGATGCTTTATTGAGTTCCGATAATTTGCCTATAAAGTGGTTTGGATTATAAAAAAAAATTAGATTCAGTGTAGTATCTTGTGGTCACATGCCTATAAATTAAAAAAAAACATTGACTTGGATGAATGCAAACACTCTGCATATATTATAATGACATATTGAATTGATCTTTTATAAGCAAATTCATTATATGTGATGACTGGTGCTCAGTGATATGACAATTGGAGTGACTGATGTGACCAAATCCACCACTGATGTGCTGACAGGTCACCGAGCCCCAGTGTTGACGGTAGCTCTGGATCCTAAATTGGAATATATTGTGAGTATCATGTAAATATTTATATCACATACTCACTTAAAGAAAAACAGTACTCAAAATTCATCTTATTTGTTTGTAAAAATGTTTCGTAGGATTGAAAATCTGAAGAACCAAAACTATAAAGTAGAACTATTATCTCTATTTTGCAATATCCAAAAGAGCAGTCCAATTAAGAAGTTTAAGACAGAGTCAGCTTTTGGATCTTTTTTAATTGATTGGATTTTATTAAACACAAAATAAACTAATTTGAAGAGTTTTTAGTTTAATACAAAGGGCATACTAAAACATCCAATGTCATTAGATCAAAACTATATAGTTGACTGCATCTGGAAAATTGAAAGAATTTAAAAATTTATAAAATATAAAATCTATTATGTTACAAATATTTTGAAGTACCTTCTTAGGTTAGGTTAGTTATTAGAAAATGTAATGTAAGTTTGAGAGCCTTTATTACTTAAACCACATAGGCTTCTGATTCGTTTTGTAATTATTTTTGGAGTTAAGCTATGGGTGACCTGGCAAGGTTCAAGGCAATGTATAAGCTTAGTCAGTGGAATATTAATATTGTAATAATAAAATCTATTATACAACATCAAGTTAGGTCTTAAACTGTATGCGGAAATCCCTAAATTGTTTAGTTCCTGGTGGAAGCAAACCTACTTACTCTATTCCTATATTATTTATTTCTATAAGAATAACATTTTGTAACATTTAACAGTAATAACAATTTATTTGTTCTCTAAAAAGTAAATTGTTAAAACTACCTTATTTAACCTATGATTAAGCTGCTTAGTTTGAATCATTAGCATTAATTCCTAAATCAAAGGAAATTAGCTTAGTATGCATTTAGGATGTAATAGGGGTATACTTGTATATATATTTCTTATCAAAAACTCTCTTTAACAGGCTTCTTCAAGCTGCGATGGTACAATACGTGTCTGGCGTCTATCAGATAAAACTGAGGTACTGTACTTTTAAAGCTATAAAAAATAACTAATAAACCCCTGTCGCAGCAGACCTGCGTACTCAGCGATTTTCCAAATCAATAATATATGAAGAAGTTTTATCAATATTTCTCGATAAATGTAAGAGTTATATGCTTATTTTCCATAAGATTAACATGGGAGAGAGAATGTAGATTTGTTGCTTTGAGGAACACTGAAAATAGGTGTTTATAGCCAAAACAATCCTTATTTTGACCATTTTCAGTTTCATCATCATTCTCAACATCTGTCCATAAATAAAGGAGTTTGCCTATTCTCTATATGATTAACATGGGAAAAGAGTATGCAGGTTAGCTGCCATGAGAAATACATAAACTATGATTTTTAAACATAAATGGATGTTTCACCACATGAAGCTAAATATCAAGTTTTATCCAAAAATATTGATTGATATGTGGAATATTAATTTTTCCTTATCCTCCATAAGATTAACATTGGAGCCCCAAAATACCACGTACTGTGTTTAGATTTTTAATATCTCGGTAACCGTTGGATATAGACTTTACTTGACTTACTTGACTTATTTCCTTTCACTTCTTGGCGGAGCATAGGGCCTCCACAAAACAAGATAGGAGATAGAGATAAACTTTAAGGAAGTAAATTGTATAGTTTTTTAAGCTGATTTTAATGGTTGAAGATAAAATTTAAAAACTTCTTAAAGTACGTATGAAAAACGAAAAGAACCCATTTTTTGAGTACAAAACCCCCCCAAACTACCTGTTCCGATTGACCGATATGTCTGGTTTACGAACTCGTTTGAGCAAATGTAAGAATACATGTCTCTACCAAATTTGGTCTCGATCGGACCATTTTTACGAGAGTTATTGTGTTCACAGACATATGTATATATGGAAAATTCGCTAAAATGGGCCACAAAGAACCCCGAACGTGTGCAAACAACAGCCCACCGAGCTAGGCAGTTAAAGGGTGCGTTGAACAACTATGGATAACCCACCTGAGTTTCCAGTGCTCTCGGGCAGCCTTTACACTATGGGCGGTGTAAAAAAAATATTTTAATTACAAATAGCAATTCACCAGCTCTGTTGAGTTTTACGGAATGTCGAGTTTTCGGGAATCAAGTTTGAGAGGTTCATTCACTCGAAGGACACAATAACATAAACATAAACAAATGCAACAATTCTAAAAACATATGATTGCTTTCATTAAACTTAACATCCTCCCTTAATGAGAGCAACCATGAGCTATATCAATAGGAAAAACTTGTCCAAGTCCAACATAATTTCTAAGTCTTTCAAACATTGCACGCTGTAGAGGCTTAGTTAATAAATCAGCTTCTTGACGCTCCGCCGGTACATAGGTGAAGTACAGCTACAGTATGAACACAGTGAAGTACAGCTTTTTACTATTTCTTTTATAAAGTGATGTTTACATCAACATGTTTTAATCTTTTGTTTTCGTCAGTTGAAGCAATTTTGATGGCTGATTCATTGTCTTCAAAAATCTTAATAGGACCATGCAGAGCTAGAAGATGAGATTCTTTAAAAATTTTTCTTACCCAACATGCTTCAACTACAGCTCTTACTTAGAGCAATATATTCAGCCTCTGCAGGGTACAACGCCACTGTAAACTGTTTTCTTGATGACCAAGATATAGTATTATTACCCATCTTGAACAGATATCCGGTTGTAGACTTCCTTTCATCTATATCACCAGCCCAGTCACTATCAACAAAACCATGAAGCAACGGTAAATTAATTTTCTTATAAACTAGAGAAAAATCAATAGTTCCCTTCAAATATCGCAGAATACACTACAGAGATGTCCATAATTCTTCACTTGGGTAACTTTGATATCGACTTAAATATGAAACTGCCCAACATATGTCTGATCTTGAACCCATCATCGCGTACATCAGGCAACCAATCAGTCTCCGGCAATTTGTTTCAAATTCTCGATTTCCTTCTTTCTTCTTTTCAAGACTCACATGAAATTTTGAATCCATTGGCGTGGAAACAGGTTTACAGTTTTCCATTCCGAACCTTTTAAGAACTTCTTTTAGATATGCCGTTTGATTCAACTTTGTTACTCCTTTCTGAATGTCATGGTCAATCTTAATCCCTAGGTAGTTGGACACGTTTCCCAAATCTTTCATTGTAAAACTATCTTTCAAGTTTTGAACTATCAATAGTTTGAACATTTTCTGGACGTTGTATTATTTTTCTCTAGTGTTCAATTCTTGAGCCATAGCATCTTTCCATTTAACAGCATAATCGCTTCTCATCGCCTCCTCCAGTGATTGAGGGTCTCCAGGATCAGTCAAACACGTAAAATTCATTTCATAATCACAGAAATGCTCTGGTCTTTTTAACTGCTCATGATTTGGTAGATGTATTGTTTCCGTATCTTTATCACTTCTCTCTATTTCAATTGCTTCCTCAGTTTCTTCGTCTATTTTTTTATTTCTTCATATTGTTCTTTCATTTGTTTGTTCTCTTTTCTTGTTTATTCAGAGAGCTAATTCATTTATATATTTATATAAACTGGTTTAGCCACTGTGGTTTCTGATGACGGGTTGAATACCACATTACATCTCACTTTTGACTCAATTTTTGACTTTATATCTATATGACCAACTCCTGTTACAGGTAAAACTTTGTCATTGGCAAGTCCGACAAATCTCTCATCGTAAAAGTTACTGAGAGATGAAAACAAGTCTCTATTGCTACACAAGTGTTCAATTGCCCCTTGTCCAAAATTTAAGTATTATTAGGCAAATGGCTACCAATTGAAAAAGCTGAACTGACATAATTTCCCACATTACTTTTTGACATCTTTCTTAAATTTATAACAATTTTTCTTGATGTGACCTGGTTTTTGAATGATTGTTTGAAGTCTGGTTGTTTGTCTACCTCCACATGAAACAAGTGTCCTGTTTTAATTAGTGTGCCTACCAAGTCAGTTTTGTTGCATTCATCGCAATTTCATTCAATCAACAGCATTTTCAATTATTATATTAAACAAGCTTTTAAACTATTTTAAGTAATGCATTATGTATGATTATTTTTTGCTTATTGATATTTCACTAACCAGAATTGATATTTAAATTCAATAAACTTTATAACTTTTCTTTTTGTTAATATTTCAAAACTAAAGGATGTTAAGGCTTTTAGTTTTTGACACATACTTTCTCCCTCAAGTAAATTTAAAAAAGACAATCTGTAATTTATCATGTTTACAAAGTAATTCTAAATATCATTTAATAATTTATTGTTCAAATGGTATGGGGGAACCCCCCCCTCGGTAATACCAAGCTTTTTTGAGCTTTTTGTTTGGTGATTTATACAAATTTCATGGAAAACGGGGGGTAAGGGAAGTTTTTTTTTACATTTTCCATAAGAATAAATTGGGTGTATTGTCAGGTTCTGCGTTTATCGTGGACAGTAAATTAACTTTTATCTGTTTACAAATAAAATACTAATTTGTTTAGTTTTTTAAGCTGGTTTCAATGGTACCAGTCAAGTTATACTTTACTTTTATTGTTTTCGCTGAAAATTTAAAAATTTGATTTTTTTGACATTTAAAAGCCCATAACTTTTGAACCGTCATTTTTACAGACATGCTGGTGGTGTCAAATTATTTAGTGCTCTGTGTTTAATTTCATTTTAAGGTAGAGTTTTTGAGTTTATATTTTTTTAGGGTTTTTAGGGGTGAACTACCCTTAAAAATAAAAAATTTTGAAAAAAATGGAAAAGTGTATATACATTTATGAGTTTCATCTAAATCAGGGGGGTAGGGGGGATGTATATGAATGACACACACACACACACACGGACACACGGAGGACATGATCAATTTTTTTCAGGGGAAAAACGGATATATCCAATAAAATTAGATTTGGAGTTTTTTTTTATTGTAGGGAGAAAGTAAAACAACTGACATTTTTTTGATAATGATAGAAACATGCGAGAGATTGCGCGGTTAGTGATCACTCGCGCGGTTAGGACAAACCTAACATTTGGTAATATTGATTATAATTGCATTATAGTCATAAATTACGGTATTTTGGGATTATTTCAAGAAGTCAAATAATAAACTGATATAAAATAATTAATTTTATACGTTTATTACAATTTTGAACACATATACCCTTAATACATTATGAGTAATTTGGAAACTACATTTTTTAGTTTATATTAACTCATAAATTGATATACAATACTTTATTATTTTTTAGTGTTAATAATTTTCAAAAAGTACATACTTAAAATAAGTTAATATAGTAAATGTAATGAAAATGATACTTATAGCGACCTTTACCGTGTGTTGGTTTTACTCATCTGAGTCTGAAACGGGTTCTTCGGAACAAGGTAAACACATGTAAACAGTTTTTATAAAAAAAACTTATATTTTATTTATATTTATATTATTTATATTTAATATAAATATAATATTTATTGTATTTTATAAACATATCATTTTCCTCAAGCCAGCAAGAATTTCATCTTCATTTGCTTTCTCCATCACTAACCATTTGAGATAAGTAGCCTACTAGCAAAGTCTTACTAACAAAAACACTAAAACAACAAAATACAGCTAAAACAACGAATAATAAAACTAAAATGGAATGTTCCGTGATCACTCGCGTCGTTAGAATAGAACTAACTCCAGCACTGACACGACCGCTCGCGTAGTTAGAAGCAGTCTAACAACAGCGTGGTGCCTCACTAACCTCACTCCCTCTATCCCCACACCGAACTCAACCTTCCCAGAACCCGTGTAAAAGCTGCTGAATACACCCTAGGTAGCATATTTAGAACCTGAGACCCATAGAACAAAAATTAAAAAATAATCCTTTACAACAACTAAAAATGTTAGGTTTAATCTAATAGCGCGAGTTCTCGCGGGTTAATTCACAAGTACAAAAATACAAATCTAAATTAAAACAATAAAAATACTTCCAAGAGCCCTGGGCCCATAACCACTTGGCGCAGTGGCTGGATAGAAGAGTAATTCTGATTAATAAAACACAAATTTATTTAACTACAAGCAACATTCTAACTCTCATCAAAAACCTCTGACACAATAACATAAACATAAACAAATGCAACAATTCTAAAAAACACATGATTGCTTTCATTAAACTTAACAAAAATGGATTACATTAGATCTTCTGAATAAAATATAAAGAAGAATAAAAAATAACAATTTAACATCAGTTAAACAATATTTAACAGATTCAGGCTCACTTATGTCTTCTCTATCACTATCAGTAAAAAGTTGATCATGTCTAGGCCACAAAATAGCAATATAATAATAGTTACAGACTAAAAAGCTAATCAATTGTATACACACTACACAATTCTTGTAAACCAAATGCATTTTCTAATTACTAAAGCATTTATTTATGAAACATGATCAAGTGAGCATGAAAGATGGCTTTGTATTGACAGTCACGTAATTGAGCACATGCAAAGTTTACCTCCAAACACTTAACGAAACTTAACCCCACACCAATGTAGAAAGACAAAGCGGTTCAAACCAGACATTTCTCAGATCCTGGAAAGAGGTGAGGTACGGTCAACTGCCGACTTTAAAACAAATTTTTTCTACATCTTTAAACAAAATATTTGCAAATGCGGAAGTAACCTCCGCTATGCGCCCAATGGAGGGTTAATAATTTAAAAAAATTATTGATGATTAACACTGGTAAAATAACTTATACATACATGTACATATTCGTGATTTCTTCAATTCCTGTATTTCAAACATTGAGACCCAGTATTTATAGTTAACAATAAAATCTTGTTTTTGTTTAAATTGTAAAATTTTTGATAAATAATAAATTTTCCTATTTCAGGTTGTGTCATGGGACTGTGTGCCCAAGAGTAACTCGTGGCAGCGGGCTGAAGCTTACTGCCAAGCTAGCTGGGCTCCTGACGGCATGACACTGGCTGTGCCGTGGCAAGACCAGGTTCGATTATTCCAGCGAGACACTTGGGAAAAGACAGGGGCATTGACTGATCCTAGTTTGAATAAGCAGGTAAAACAATGTAGCTTTTTCTAATGATACTTTGCATGTTTTCCTGTCCTGATAATTTCTATTGATATAGACCTGCTCATGCTGTTTGGCCAGGTTCTCTCAGTGGTGAAAATGTCCAGCTGCGGCAGCTACCTGGCTGCAGGCTCTACCAAGGGACACATCCTAGTGTGGCTCCTCAGCTCCCATCACCTGGTGGACTCAGTTCAGACCCTGGAGTCTCTACATGTATGCTCTCTTGACTGGAACCCTCAACTGCCTTATATCGCCTTCTGTGACTCTGGCGGCAACTTTGGAACTGTTGATTTGGAAATTTCCTCTAATTTGGTTAGTTTTAGAAATTTTGGAGTAGTTATCTGTATCTATATTGATGTATGGATATCTGAAAGGTCAAAATGAGATTTGGACTGTATCAGATATCTGGATAGAAGTATAAATGCAAAATACTTCAGAACAACCTAAACCAGTGCAGTAAATTAATGGTATTGATTGATAAACAAACTGAGAATTTTAGGTATTATGATGTTTGTATCAGTTGGAGTAGTGGTCAGTTTTCTGTGTAATTCTTAGAGAAATGCATTGATTTGTAGATGGAATTTACATCAGACCTAATGGCCATGGTAAATATCTATATGTGTGTGTGTGTGTTTATTTGTGTACAGATTTTACCTATATATATATATATATATATATATATATATATATATATATATATATTTATTTATTTATTTATTTCATTTGTTTAGACCCATAGAGGATCACATAAAGCAAATTATGATCTGTTGCTGTTGTTTTTCTTTTTCTTCCAGAAATCCTTCATCATCTCGCTGTGTTTGGTTCGACACTCTTCTGTCCATTTTCCCCTTGGTCTTTTCAGTGTGTCTTCCGGTGCAACTTCCCAGCTGTGGATTTTGTGTCCGAAAATTTTTTTTAATAACCTTTATTCCAAAAAATAAACCTTGAGTATATGACGAATTATTTTAAATCGTTCTTTACAACGGATATCTCATATTAAATGTTTTTTCAGTTTGAGGAATCATAAATGAAAACATTAAATTGGAGATTCTCAGTTAACCGGGTATAAGCTAGTGTTAAGAGGTGAGGGGACAGGACGGACAATAGGGTAAGAAAAAATATGACCTTTAGCCTTGCTCAGGGGTAGGGGAGGTGAGGTTTTTTGATGTTTGGAACTGACTGTGGAACTTAACTATTTTATTTTACTGGCAAATACTTTAATTATCTAGTTAAAAATTGAGTTTTATTTTTCTCTTTAATACAGTAGAACCCCGGTAAAACGAATCTCAAGGGACCAAGAGAAACCGGGACTTTTTCTATACCGAGGTTCGTTATATATCGAAGTTAAATATGGTAGAAATTCGTTATATAAGGGTTCAATATAAACCTCTGTGTAACAAACGGGTCGGCCTCCAGTCTCTATTTACGAATTACAATATTACAAAATAAAATACAGTACATTACTGTATGTATTTACACAATTTTTATTTCTGTATCATAGATGTAAAATGGAAAAACTAAATTACACAAGTAAAATGAATTATTTAGTTATAGAAACACTCAAAATGAACAGTAATAGATATCCAAACAGAATTACTATTTACTAAAATATAGGAAGTAGATAACACATAAAATCGTATAACTTAAATTTAACCTTTATACAGTAGGCCTACGTATCGAAATTCATATAACAGTAATTAAATTAAAAAAAAATATATATATATACATATATAAATGTATTATATCATACATTACTGTAATATGTAAATGTTTTTGTTAGACCTATTTACAGGGCCGACAAAACGACAAAAGTACTGAACCAGTTATACTGTACACCGGATGCTCGAGATTTCTTGTCGAGACTTTTTCCTAATTCATACCGGGATATGACATGGCTATTAATGTTTGCAAAATTCGTTACAGCAGGGTCGTAGAGGTGCGGGATTCGTTATACAGGGGCTATCTTCGTTATATAGGGGCTTTTCATCTAGGAAATTCGTAATATAGGGGTTTGTTGATCTATTCCAAAGTTGCAAAAATTCGTTACATCGGGGTTATAAGCCAAATTCATACGTTGTAAAGGACTTTACATACTTTAACTTGGAGTGTTATGGAAGTTTCAAGGGGATTTGAAAAAAATCGTTATATCGGGGATTTCGTTATACAGGGGTTCTACTGTAGTCATTAATCGTAGGGGATAGAGTAAGTAAGAAGTAAAGAGTAATGATTGAATAGTTTTAAATACATATTGTAACTGTAACTAATGTAATTTTTGTTTAATTTGTTCATTTTTTTTTTAATTTGTTCATTTTTTTAAAATTTATAAATATGAATTTGATTAAAAACTAACCATTTGAAATTATATGAAAATTAGATTTTTTAAATAGGGCCTAACTGTTTAACTTGCTTCTGTTTTTATATTTTCTATTTTATTAATCTTTGAATTTTTTATTTTTAGTTTTGACTACAATAATAGTCAATGCTATTTATAAATAGTATGTATGTTTCTTATTTCCCAATGTTTTAAATATATATACATATATATTTTTAAACCTATAAAAATATAGGTTTAAAACACCCCTATTCAGATCAGGTGAAGGTTTGAAAAAGCTCGGCTCGAAAAAGCTCAAGCTCGGGAATTTTTTAAAAGCTTGGCTCAAACTTAAAATTTCAGGCTCGCACACCCCTACTATATATCTCTTTCAGAGTGATGAAGTAAAGCGAGCAGAAGACATTCCGATGGCAGATCCTTCTTTTGGAGACACAGATGATGAAGATGGAGAGAATGTAATTTCCCTTGAGAAGATCAAGAATGAATCTAGCTTCTTAAACGATATGTTAGATGATGATGCTAAGTCCAGTGTCAAAGGTGAGTATTTCTCTGGTATTCTGGAATCCATTATTTTAGTACACAGTAATTGTAGGAACGATACATGAAAATTAACAATTATTGCAGTTTATAGTTACACAGAGTACTGTAGTAGTTTGTACTGTTTCTTACCATATAAAAATTTAACAATAACAAAGTGTAATTTTTATTCATACCGTATACTACTTACTTTTTTTTTTTTTTTTACCTTATCAGTATGCAAAAAAACCTTTTAAGCTGATGTTAACCTTCACCATCTATGATGACCTCAGGAGTACAAGAGGATGGCAGAGCAAGTAGACTGAGTGATGTTCGCCCAAGTATCAATGTAGACCTGCAGCCTCCTTTCCAGCCCTCCTCCACCCCTGTCAGTTTGCAGTACCGCTACATGGTAAGATATTACTGGATAGGGAATGTTTACTACTACATAAGTGAATTCAAAAGTATGAGTAGTAAAATCGGGTAGAGTGATTTAAGGATGTGCGAATAATGATATTTGGGTTCGAATCTAATATTTATTTACTATTCCAAATATAGAATATTTTCGAATCAAATATTAGTGTAAGGGTTTATTTTCATCCATTTAGTTGATCTTCAAAACTTGGGTGTGAACAGCCTAATTAAAAAATGTAGTAATTGCATGGCTTTTAAATTACAGTAAAACCTCGTTAATCCGGAGTAATTGGGGCTCCAAGTTGTCCGGATTAACAAAAGTCCGGATTAAAACAAATAATCCTAAACGAAGAAAGACAGTGATTTGTGGGTACCCCTTTTATAATTTATAATGAAACACCTTTTGCACATAAACTTAAATAGTATGTATATTCTGAATATAAAAATACATGTTGTACAAACAGTACATACAGTAGTTACATTTGAACAAAAATATAGACTTGGTATTTACGTCCATACAAAAAATGAGACAACGAAAAAAGACAAAATTACTTTGAACATGAGGGTTGAGATTCGTCCTCAAGTGACTGAACTGGTTTGAAGAAGGAGTTGAACTTCATTTGCCTTTCTTTTGTGTTAATTTCACAATTAAAAAACGCAACTAAAACGTACAGTGCAATTGACCTCTGTGGAGCAACTGACGGCCTGATACGAGCAGGAGAAACACAATCGTGTGACTGAGCTACTATTGGCTGACAGTAACCATGGTAACGGTACGTACGCCTTGCGCTGTGAGCGCCCGCGCTCGGCACACGCACACTCACATCGCCGGGCGCAGTCGTACAGTGACGATCGCATGCTACTAATCAGCGTTCTGCGCATTAAAACTGCGATCCAATGGCTGTCCGGATTAAGCGAAGTCCGTATTAATGGGGTCCGGATTAACGAGGTTTTACTGTATGTGGGGCCTGTATATATGATTTGCTATTCAACCCTCTTTAATACCTAATTAATAAACGGTATCAGTGGACTGACACATACTTTCTCCCTTAAGTAAATTTTAAAAAGACAATCTATAATAAAACTATCATATTCTTCAAAGTTTATCTAATAATCTATTGTTTCAAAAACAATCATCCTATTTGTGAAAAGAAAAACAAGAGAGACAAAGTTAAATTATTGTTTGAATTGTATGGGGAACCCCCTCCCCCCACCCAGTAATACCAAGCTTTTTTGAGTTGGTTTTTTTGTGTGATTTGACCTTACGCTTCATACCAAGTTTTATGGAAAATAAGGAAGAAATTGTTTTTTTTATATTCTCCATAAGAATAACATAGGGCGCTTTCAAACAACGTAGGGACTGCATTTATCGTGGACAGTAAATTTAACTTTTCTCTGGAACCGTTAGTTGTAGATAACATACTCGTAGATAAATACTTAAAAATAATAATTTTTTTAGTTTTTTAAGCTGGTTTCAATGGTACCAGTCAAGTTATACTTTACTTTTATTATTTTTTCTGAAAATTTAAAAAATTGATTTTTTAAAATTTAAAAGCCCATAACTTTGAACCGTAATTTTTACAGACATACGTGTCAAATTATTTAGTACTCTGTGCACTATAAACTATCAAAATCGTTAGAGCCGTTTTTGAGAAATTTGAATTTTTCACGTTTTTAGTGGTGAACTACCCTTAAAAATTAAAAATTAAAAAAAATGAAAAAAACCTGGAGTTACGGTGAATATACACATACATGCCAAATTTCGTCTAAATCAGATCAACGGGGTAGACTGTGGCTCTGTACACATCCAGATACACACGCACACACACGCAAGCACAGACGGGCGGGCAGACGGATGGACGGACGGACGGATGGACAGACATCATGTCGAAACTCAATTTTTTGGATTCTGAGGACCCCAAAACGGATATATCCATCCGCCCTCAACTCAAATTCAAAAATTTTGACGAAAAAATACTTTCTCCATATAATACGTATAAGGGGAGAAAGTAAAAATACAAAAACTGATTTAACCATTGTTACAATTAAACAAATCAATCTCTTAAAAAATGATACATATTGAAAAATAAGTAAAATTTGACATATTAATTATGGACAATTTGTTATTATGCTCAAACTATAAATATAATAAATTGATGAAGTAACAGTTGTAATATAAATACTGAGGTAAAGTAATTTTAAAATTAAAATTTTGTATCATATTATAAATAAAATTAATTTAATAATAATCCACAATTAATTTACAACAGTTGCATAGCACAACATCTTTTAATTTATAACGCTAAATTATGAATAGTTCAAGAATTCTTATGAGTAGTTTCTTATCAAGTTCACATTTATAAAATTATTAAGATACAACATTATAAAAATATTAATGTACAGTACAACCTCGATTAACCGTCACCCTCAGGGCCGGGACCATGACGGATAACCGAATAGACGGATAACAGAAATAATAATAATAGCGCCTATACAACTTAGCACCTAGACAGTATTTGGCGTGGCAACATCGCAATTCACTGCTTTGCAT
Organism: Nephotettix cincticeps; assembly: GCA_023375725.1. Lineage (NCBI taxonomy): Eukaryota > Metazoa > Arthropoda > Insecta > Hemiptera > Cicadellidae > Nephotettix > Nephotettix cincticeps. The sequence continues at coordinate 13,745 of JAGISJ010000114.1, forward strand.
GTTATAACGGTGCTATTGTAAGTCCTAATTAATTTTCATGATTGCTGTGCAGTTACTTAATGTGAATTTATTTTAAATGAGAAAAAAACAAAACTACGCCAGTTCAATTGAAAAATATGTAAATATACAAGTAAATATACCCCCGTCGTAGCAGACCTGCGTACTCAGCGAATTTCCAAATCAATAATATAATAATAATAATAATAATATATGGCAAGTTTTATAAAAATCTGTCCATAAACATGGGAATTATTTGCTTATTCTCCATAAGATTAAATAAAGAGTTGCAGGTTTATAACATTGTGAGCATTCTAAAAAAATTAACAAATTATTTATCTTAAATACATTTTTCATCAACGTTATTCGTCATAAAAGATAACATAAATATATTTATATATTATAAATAGAGTATCAAGGATCATATACACATTATACATTTGCAAAATAAATTCACATTTTAAATGAATAAAATCATTTTATCAACATATTAATTACCTAGTTTAACATCTTAACTTTGTTTATTTAATATTTCAGAATAATAGTACTTTAACTTAATGTTTTTAAAAAGTTAATGTACGGAAAAAACTTTAAAAAATGTGTCCATATAAAAAATAACTCCAATAACCCCATTTTGGGGTACAAAATCCCCCCAAACTACAACACTTTCCCATTGTAGAGGCTCTGGTTAAACTTGTCCTGGGATTATCAGCCGCGCAATATCTACAGTTTTGTTTGTTGACCATAGCTGTCTAAATGAAATGACCATCTGAAAACATTAGCACGATATTGTCCCCCGAGTACAAAACGTCCAGCATTTGTTCACAGAAACGTTTGCGGTCCTCAAAATCTCGTTCTTGAAGTTTTCTGGAGTAACTGCTGTGTGAGGACACCCATTTGATTTGCTACTCATTACGGACCCTTTAACCTAAAAGGCAGTGTGACCCATCGCAATATTGATCTTCGATCAGGAATTGGTCCAAAACGTCCTACATTAAAATGTTGCCGAAACAGCCGCTGCACTGTGATAGATGGATGAGTCTATGTTTCTAAAAAACTGCTCCACAGCGAAAACACGATGCTTAACCGTCCACTGCGCCATTTCACGGCAAACTGAATGCTATGGCCGACGTACTGACGGCCGTTGAAGGTCACTCTCCCACTCCCTCTTCTACAACTACGCAGTTCAAATTCAACTATTCTTTTTGCGCCACTCTGTATATATATATATATATATATATATATATAAATTTTAACGACTATTGTTTTTGGACTCTGGGCACCTAAAGAAGAAAAAATAACATGGTCTCGGGCTTAAGTCTCACCATGAGACCTACGGTAATAACTTCTTCCCTATGGGAAATTCGCTAAAAAGTGGGGTGGCGGTTAATAGAGACTGACGGTTAAAAGTGTGACGGTTAATCGAAGTTCTACTGTAGTTATTTTTACAGTTGATATTTTAACCCTTTATTGAGTGTGCCAAAAGTATCTATTTTAGTAAGGACGTTGACTGAGAAATGAGTTGGAACAACCTGGTTCAAATATAAACAAACACCTACCCCCCTTCTGCCTATCCAAATCTCAAGGTCATAGTTTTTGTAACATTGACCCGGCCACCTGGCTGCCTCTATTGTCTGTTTGTTGCTCTTGCCTAAAAACATCCCGTTGTACTGTGAGTCACAATTTTACTGTTTGTAAAAAATGGTTTCCTCCAAGCTTTAAATACCGTATTGAAACAATGATTTATGCAACAATAATAATAATGTTTCACTCTAAAAGTGCAACCTAGATTTTTTATGTCTGTCGCTGTGGTAATAACAAGCCTAGAAAAATACAAAACATTTTATCTTGACTAGCCATACCGATGAAACTTTTGAAATAATAGCCGTCCATTGTAATATTTACCCTTTTGAATGTTGTATTATCCTCTCAAGGTTTTTTGGAATATATATTATGAGTGAAAATATGGAACTACTTTTATGCTGCGCAAGGAAGGAAACGAAAGCTGTCAGTTCGGCATCGATCGAGGATCGGTATCTTTATTTGTTTGTAGTCAGATGATAAAGCATTGGTTACATTATTAGTCATCAACTGAATTAGCTGCCTAATGGTATGCTAATTCTGAACTTTGAAATGGAAACTCACACAGCTTTACTTTGACAGACGTCACTTTTATATTATTTATCGTCTTTGAATATTCAACCGTGTTCGAATATTCAACCGACACCGAACTTTGTCAGATATCTCGAGTCGAACCGAATATCGGCGATATTAGAGTATTCGAAGTTCGAATATTTGTACATCCCTAGAGTGATTGTCTCCGAACCTGTCAGAGTAATGCGAAAGAATCAGATCCTTGTCAATTACTTTTTATTAGTTATCTTTATCCCTTCAAGTAAGGTCTGTAGCGTTTTTAGGATTGATTTTTTACTCAAGTTTAAGTAAAAGAAGCTGCCTCCGTCTTAAACATATCGCTAAGAGCCAGAGATAATGTACAAGCCTGGCTTATTAAACGGTAATCCCAGAATAAAAAAATGACTTCATTAAAATTATTAAAATATTTCATTAAAATTTTTACTAACAAAATAAATAACATTAAAGGTACACTAAAACCTCGTTTATCTGGTACTCGTTTGCCTGTATACCTCACAACCTGTATTATGGGTACGGCATAGAAAAAAACCGAAGGCGTTTATTTATCTTTTTCTCCCAAAAATCGGTAAAACGGTTTATCTGAAAATTCCCTTATCCGAAATGTCCCTGGTCCCATCAAATCCGGATAAACAAGGTTTTAGTGTACTTCTAAAAATTAATAAAAAGTTTGTCACAAATCATTCCCATCTCAACATTAAATACCCCCGACGCAGCAGACCTGCGTACTCAGCGAATTTCCAAATCAATAATATAATAATAATAATATATGACAAGTTTGGTCAAAATCTGTTGATAAAGAATGAGAATTTTTTGCCTATTCTCCATATGATTAAAATGGGAAAGAGTGAGTAGGTTTGCTGCTGTGAGGAACACTGAAAGTAGCCATTTATACCATCAAAAATTTTATTTTTAACATTTATACCAACTCTCATCAACATCTGTCCATAAATAAAGGAGTTTGCCTAATCTCCATATGATTAACATGGGAAAAGAGTATGCAGGTTTGCTGCCATGATAAGCACATAAACTATGATTTTTTAGCACAAATGTATGGATCTCAACCACATGAAGCTAAATATCAAGTTTCATCCAAAAATATTAGATAATAAGTGAAAAATTAATTTTTCCTAATCCTCCATAAGATTAACATTGGAGCCTCAAAATACAACGTACTGTGTTTAGATTTTTTTTATATCTCGGTAACCGTTGAAGATAGAGAAAAACTTTAAGGAACTTAATTGTGTAGTTTTTTAAGCTGATTCCAATGGTGTAATATAAAATCAGAAATGTTTAAAAATTACATGTGAAAAACGCAAAAAACCCCATTTTGGGGTACAAAACCCCCCCAAACTACCCGTTCCCATTGACCGATATGTCTGGTTTACAAACTCGTCCGAGCATTTGTAGGAATACACGTCTCTACCAAATTTGGTCTCGATCGGACCATTTTTACGAGAGTTATCGTGTTCACAGACACATATATATATATATATATATACATATATATATATATATATATATATATATATATATATATATATATATACATAAAAATTTTAACGACTATTGTTTTTGGTCTCTGGGCACCTAAAGAAGAAAAAATAACATGGTCTCGGGCTTAACTCTTGCCATGAGACCTACGGTAATAGCTTCTTCCCTATGGGAAATTCGCTAAAAAGTATGTTTTTTAGGTTTGGAATGATGTTGGCATTGTGAGACAAACCAACCTAGAGGAGGATTCGGCAATAGATGTCGAGTTCCATGATACTGGACTCCATCACAATTTCCGCATGGGTAATGAAAATGGTCACACACTTGCAGCTCTTAGTCGAGAAGCTCTCATCCTTGCCTGCGAAGCTACGGAAGAAAATCCTAGGTAATGATTGTCTTGTGTGTTACTCTGTCAATTTTTGAGAGATAGAAAAAAATCATAAATGCTTACCTAGATTCAACAGGTTTTTTCATGTAATAAATAAATTGTATCAATTCAATCCAATTGAATCTTGGAATTAGTAATTTGTGAAATAAGTCCCAAATTTTTAACCGCTAATTGCAAGGAATTATGCGATATAAGGTGCTATTTGTCCAGCTCCAGCCGCTGAGACGATAAGACCACACTCTTATCTCTCTGCCCGTGAGTTTGAGGTTATACGAGTGTTTGTAGAAACGTGTTCCCACGCGAACTTTTAGTTAAGTTTTTCAGTAATAAAAGTTAATGTGAGTTAACTAAGTAGCAATGTTGACCTGTGGTGTCTGTAAGAAGTCATCTGAAGATGGTATGATGGTATAATGCAGCAGTAATTAAGTGTAGTGCTTGTAGTAGTCTCTTCCACGCAGAATGCATTAAGAAGCAAGATGGCGAAACTGTGAAAACGCGAGCTTGAAAGTGCAAGGAATGTAGAACAAAAACTTCCTCAAACTCAAGTTCGACTTCGACTTCAACAGCAATAACCAAGGATTTTTTCCTTACAGTAATGGATAATTTTAAAAGTGAAATAGCTGCTGAACTGAAAGGTGTAAAAAGTGATACAGTAGAGTTAAAATCGTCCATGCAACATTATCAGACTCAGTCGATGATGTGAATAAACAGTTTGCCGAGTTTAAGAAAGAAATTGGGAAAATAAAAAAGGAGAATGAAGAGCTATGAGTGCAAAACGCTACACTAAACAGCACTGTCACAGAGTTACAGGAAAGACTACGTAACTTAGAGCAATATAGCAGGAAAAATAATTTGGAGATTTCTGGCATTCCAAAGTCACCTTATGAAGATGTGCGAGCAATCATTATTGACGTTGCCCGAGTCCTAGACCTGGACATGCAGTCGAGCCAGATCGCAGCAGCTTACAGGTTCCCGTCCTTCAACAAGACGTGGACACCGGCGCTGGTGGTGCAGTTTACAGAGAGGACAACGAAGGATAATGTGAAAAAAAATCCTTCCCACAAAGAGTCTATGTGAACGACCCAAAAACAACACTGTATAGATTTCAATCTCTAACTTTGAAAAATGTACGAAATGTTAAAATGTGTGAAATTAAACCGCATGTGACAAAACAATTTGAGTTTTATGAAGAAATGGAAAATAAAAAAATAGAATGATAGACTATGATTTGTTTAGAAAATAATAAACAGCACTGTCCACAGAGTTAAACTACTATCTTAGCAATATAGACTTAAAAAATAATTTAAGTTTGTTTCAATTTTAAAATAATGGATATCATTATTGAATTGGATTAAGTAATATAAATTTCACGTTTTAACGTTTGCTTAACAAATAAAGATTGTGTATTTAAAAAAAATGGCAACAGCTAAAAATAAAATCACCAGAAGAAAAGAGTTTATGTAAAGAAAAAAAAAATGTTAAAAAGAGTTCTTATAAGAAATGTAAACAATAAATAAAATATTGAATTTTTCCGATATTTTTGATTTGTTTAAAAAAATGAAAAAATATTATTTTAATTAAATATTATTTAGGCAATGTGTAAAATAAAAAATTAGTTAGCAGTTTTAATTTTTTTATTGATATAAAATTGAGTATCTAATCTAGTATCTAATATTAGATATTAAAATATTAAAATTTTAAAGTTATCTTTGTTGTATACTTAACTGATCATTGCTTATTAGGTTTGAATTTTAATTTGTTAAGTTTAATGAAAGCAATCACGTGTTTTTATAATTGTTGCATTTGTTTATCTTTGTGTTATTGTGTCAGAGGCTATTGATGAGAGTTGGTATGTTGCTTGTAGTTAAATAAATTTGTGTTTTATTAATCAGAATTACTCATTTATCCAGCCACTGCGCCAAGTGGTTATGGGCCCAGGGCCCTTGGAAGTATTTTTCTTGTTTTAATATAGATTTGTATTTTGAAATGAAATGAAAAAAATGAAATGAAAAATTCTTTATTTTACCTGGCAAAGTTAGGGCCACTTGGCCCTTTCTTACACTTAACCTGACAATATCATTAAATAAATATTACATTACACTTAATCTAATGTGGGAAATGATTAAACAGAAAATAAATATTGTAAATAAATAATATTGCCATACTTTATCAAACACATTCACTCAACATTCACTCCACCAGCGATCCTATCAAATGCGAACACCCAAGGGCAAGTCAGCCGAAGCCATCCGGTCTAGGTATAATTCTCTCAGTGCTGCCACAAACTGGGTATGGTTATCAATAGCCTTGATTGATGGCGGTAAGCTGTTCCAAAGGCGACAACCAGTAACAATAAAAGCTTTGCTGTACATAGAGGTCTTATGCTGAGGTACGCGCAATATTGATGAAGAAAAGCGTGATATTCTTAAACTACTTTGAGATATAAAATTGAAATCATTATGAAAATAATTAGGCAGACCGGTTTTCAGAACTAAAAAAAACTAATGAAATAATTTTGACTGATCTTTGATCATTTAATTTCAATAATCTAGAATTAATGTAATATGGGGTTATATGCTCATCACGCCTAAGATCAAACACAAATCTCAAACAATAGTTTTGAGACCTTTGCAACATATCAGAGAGAGTCACAGTCATGTCATTGATTACGGAACTGCAGTAAGTGAAGTGGGGCATCACAAGTGATTTGACCAAATTAAGTTTGATGTGCAGAGGTAGAAAACTTTGTAACTTTTTTAATGAATGGATAGACGCAAACACCTTTTTACGTATATCTACCACTGCATCTGTCCAAGTAAGTGCTGAGTTGATCATTAGTCCTAAGTTTTTTAATTTGTCATAGTAGGGCAGTGCTGTTCCGTTAACTGTTATTGGGTCAATCAAGTCAAAGTCAAGTGAACTTCGTAAACGAGAGTGACAAATTATGATAGGTTTAGTTTTTTCGTGATTCAGTTTCAGTCCGTGTTTTTCAGCCCAATTGACTAGTCGATCTACATCCTCATTTATCAACGAAACACAGCTATTTATAGTACTCACTGAAAAACGTGCATAAATTTGCAGGTCATCAGCATACATATGAAATTTACAGTGAGAAAGAGTTGAGCTAATGTCATTTACGTAAAGTACAAAGAGTAAAGGCCCAAGGATTGATCCTTGAGGCACACCACAAGTGACAGTCTCCCAGTCAGACTTCATGTCAGAAACCTCAACACACTGCCGCCTATCTGACAGATAAGATCTCAGCCATTTAAGAACGTTCTGTGAAAACCCTATGGCCCTTAATTTCTCAATCAATAAACTATGATTTACACAATCGAAAGCTTTAGAAAAATCAAATAGTGTTAGAATCGTACCCTGTCGAGAGTCCATCGCCAGTCTAAGATCCTCAGTAACACGGAGGAGTGCTGTTTCAGTACTGTGAGACGTTCTGAAACCTGACTGAAAGTCAGAGAGAATGTTATTGTCTGTAATGAAAACAGTAATTTGACAGTGTACGATTCTACAAAACACTGTGTATTTTGTACTTGTGAATTAAAGTAATGTCAGTTGTTTGTTATTTCTGAGAGGCTTAACATCCTCATAGTTTCTGAAAAAGCTTAATATCTTTTCAGTGTGGAAAGAAAAGTTTGTGTGTTGAATTTTAAATAGTTTTATTTTTTTTGTAAAATATCAGTTGTTTATTGAGGCTTAACCCTCCAACGGTTCACTATTTGACCCCTTGAGGTTCACCTCTTTTTGGCACTTTTGCAGGCTTTTACTAAAAAATTCACATAAAATAGTACAAATATAGTAACTAGGGGTGTGCGAATATTCGAACTTCGAATATTCGAGTCTCGAATTTTGCCGATATTCGGTTTGACTCGTGATATCTAAGTTCGGTGTCGGTCGAATATTCGAAGACAGTAGAATATTCAAAGACGATAAATAATATAAAAGTGACGTATGTCAAAGCAAAGCTATAGAGTTTCCATTTCAAAGTTCAGAATTAGTATACCATTATGCAGTTAATTCAGTTGACTAATAACTAAACTAATAATGTAACCAATGCTTTATCATCTGACTACAAACGGATAAAGATACCGATTCCTGATAGATGCCGAACTGACAGCTTTCGTTTCCTTCCTTGCGCTGCATAAAAGTAGTTCCATATTTTCACTGATAATATCTATTCCAAAAAAACCCTTTAGAGGATAATGCAACATTCAGAAGGGACAATTACAATGGACGGCTATTATTTCAGAAGTTTCATGGTATGGCTAGTCAAGATAAAATGTTTTGTAGTTTCCTAGGCTTGTTATTACCACGGCCACAGTGATAAAAAATCTAGGTTGCACTTTTAGAGTGAGACATGAAGTTATTATTGTTGCATAAAACATTGTTTCAATACGGCATTAAAAGCTTGGAGGAAACCATTTTATACAAACAGTAAAATTGTGACTCACAGTATAACAGGATGTATTTTGACAAGAGCAACAGACAATAGAGTCAGCCAGGTGGCCGGGTCAACATTACAAAAACTATGACCTTGAGCTTTGGACAGGCAGAAGGGTGTAGGGGTTTGTTTATATTTGAACCAGGTTGATTCAATTCATTTCTCAAGTCAAATATTTTCACTTCCCTGCCTATTGCTATCTGGTTTAAACAAGTTATTTATTACTTACTAAAATAGATACTTTTGGCACACTCAATAAAGGGTTAAAATATCAACTGTAAAAATAACCACATTAATAATTTAATAATGTTGAATCTTAATTAATTTTATAAATGTGAACATGATAAGAAACTACTCATAAGAATTCTTAAACAATTCATAATTTAGCATTATAAATTAAAAGAAATTGTGCCATACAACTGTTTGTTAAAAATTGTGGCTTATTAGTAAATTGATTTTATTTATGATATGATAAAAAATTTTAATTTAACCCTCCAGCGGTTCACTATTTGACCCCTTGAGGTTCACCTCTTTTTGGCACTTTTGCAGGCTTTTACTAAAAAATTCGCATAAAATAGTTAAAATATAGAAACTATAACATATTATACACCATTTTAATCTAGATTAAATTATCTATAAGATAATAGTAATATGTTTTATATTTACCTTGGTTTTGATGGGTGTATCCAATGGAAATTGATAAAAAAAAATTTTTCAAAAAATTTCTCAAAGTTTGCTCCCCCACAAAACACAGCAAATAAATACCAGTCAAAAATTGAAGATAGCCAAGTTTTTCAAAATTTAATAAGGAAAATAAAAATGTATAGTTTTACAAACTTAAGTACAAAAAAACACTGTCAAATTAACTAAATATGTACATATGACACTCAGGATTGTTCGGCTAGGCTTCGCTTCACTCCCCTTTTAGGTCTCCAATAGTGTTGTAGCTTGTGGTAGCATTCCCTGTGGACACCACTGTTGCAACCTACACACCAATAGCTAGATCTACCTTTACCACACACTACACACTTCCGTTCTTGCTTGGCTGGCAGGCGATCAAGACGGTGGGGATCATCACCTCCAGGTCCAGGTGCAGGTCCAGGAGCAGGTCCAGGCTGTACATCTTCGTGTTCTTTTACCACAAGGGACTCCAATATGGATATATGAAATTCCCTCCTGCACATTGGCCTATCACTATTCAGCTTATATAAGGTATAAGCATTGAAAAGGCTCAAATCCACCAAATTGAAGAATATCTTCTTCCAGTACTTGGTAGTCTGTCGGTTCAGCGATAAGGCATACACACATTTATCACTGATATCTACTCCACCCATGCTCTGGTTGTAATTATGGATGAGTAGAGGCTTCCTTCCAGCTAACCCCTTTTTGCTCTGTACTATTCCATCCTCAGCATGAAACCCGGTGGTTATGACAAGTACTGGCTTGCGACTTACTTTTTGTCTATAACCGACCAACAACACTCTACCTTTGCGAAAATAGACAGATTCCCTCTCTCCCAGTTGAGTTGTTTGTACTGACCTAGATAAGAATTGAGACTTTTTGTTTATAGTACCAGTTAGGTAAGTACTCCTCTCAAGCAAATGCTCAGCTAGGGGGATTTTGGTATAAAAGTTATCCGTATACAAATGGTGACCTTTGTCTAGCAGGTTACTTTTCGACATCACTTCCATTACGACACGCTCAGTAAATAACTCTTCCACATTGTCTTCCGTTGCAGGTAGATAATCTTTACCACTGTAAAGTTCTACGTGCAAAACATAGTTCGTTTTGCTATCACAAGCCTCAAATTTTTTAATCCCATACTGCTTGTGCTTCTTCTTTGGGAGGTACTGTATAAAGGCACAGCGGTTTTTCATCCCTATAAGGCTCTCGTCGAGACAAACATCTTGTGAGGCAATGAAGTGTTTCTTGAATTTAGAATTTACATGATTCAAGAACCACCTTACCTTCAACCACGGATCATAGTCCGGGTCGTCTCTAGGCAGATCGCGTGCTGAGGTGAGGTGCAAAAATGAGCCTATCAATGCAAAACGGTTTACTGACATATGTTTACTATAAAATGGACAGTACTGAGAAGATCTTTTGTCCCAATAGTGTCTTGCATTTTTCCTAATAGTTAGGCCCATATTTATCAATATTGCAAAGTATGTTTTCATTTCACTTACTGATACGTTGGTCCATTTTCGGAGGCGAGACTTTGGACTCATTGTATCTGATTTTTCATTGATAACCCAGTTTGCATAAGAGTTAGTTTCACGGGCCAACATTTGCCAAAAAGGAACAGTAAAAAATAAATAAAAATAATTAATAGGTGGGCTGTTCCTAGGAGGTATATCCTGGGGTCCTGTATGCCTAGATCTGAATTCTGCACTAATATCAAATTCGGGTTCAGGGGGGTAAACCCTAACCCAAGGATCAAGTCTTTGTGTCAAATTAAGAGGTAAAGGTTGTGGAGTACCTGGTCTTTCATCAGGACATATTGCTTCTCGTACAATATCTTCTCTCTCAGATGTATCTAGCTCACTTGTGTGAGGACTATAAAACTCGTCACTTCCACTTGAAAAATCCCAAAGTGATTCAGTGTCGGAGTCGACAAAGTCCACCCTAGGGATGTCAATATCACTTTCGTAGTCAATTTCTGGATTGTCTGGATCTTCGTCATCACTCACGTCACTCAGAGCACGTCGAATATCACTGCTATCCATTTTAAAACTGTGAAAATAATATAAAAACTTGACGAGAACGTAGCGCA
>JAGISJ010000115.1:0-25000 GCA_023375725.1 Nephotettix cincticeps
CTTTGGTATTCAGCACAGACGCTAGCTCTGTTGGACTTGGTGCAATACTAGCTAACATTATCGACGGACAGGAACGTCCAACCTGCTATGCATCAAGGCAGCTTAACCAAAGTGAAAGAAACTACTCAGCAACAGAATTAGAGCTTCTTGCCGTAATTTGGGCTGTTAAATATTTCCGTTGCTATTTGACAGGAGTAAATTTCACACTTGTGACAGACCATAGCGCCATTAGGTGGCTGCAGTAGGGGTGGTATAGGGGTTTAACAACATAATCGGCATTTTCACCATTTTTAATTATTGAAAAATACCATTTTAAGCCCAAAATTGTTACATTTTTTGCACATTATAGGGCATAATCCATCATTTTTAACCCAAAATTAGCACATTTTTCCCATTTTAATAGAAAAAACTCCGTTTTTAGCTCAAAATAATTTTGGGAGCATTTTTGGACGGAGCAAAATTAAGAGCATTTTTAGACAGATTGAACATCTACAAACCGTTATTCATATCAAATCTATTTGCTTGATGCTATACAATAACATGTAAATAAACAATATCACATACCTTTCATGTCCTTAAGCCCTCAGTGTCAAATCGCGTAAACACACACGCACCGTGACATATTATACCAGCCCAGGCGTAACAGCTGCGAGCCGCCGTCGAGGCATGTCCTAGTCACCGCGAGCCGTCGGGGCTCATGTCCCCTGCGCCTCGCGGGTGCTTACGTCCTGTTCCAGCCATATTTGACAGCAAGTAAAAAAAAAATTTTTACACTACCACACCTCACACTAACTAATGATATCGCTCTTATTAATCCACGATCTGCTTGGAAAACCAAGCCATTTGACAAAAAGACGATTACCAGATTTTTTAATTACCTTCTCTACTAAATAAATGTCCTTATATTTTGTCTTTAACAATTCTTCCTTATAAAATCCACCTCTTATTATATTACCTCTTTCATCTTTTAATATATAAGTAATAGGACTTGTCTTTTTTACTTCTGCTATTGTAAACAACTCACTTGTCCAATTAGGTGTATACGATTTACTGAACACATGCTTATACTTTGAAATTCGAATAACATCACTAACTTTAAATTTAGCCTTTTCAAATTTATATTTATACAATTGACATATGTGTATGTCATGCACATGCCTCCTGTGTATTTTCTTTGAATTCCTTTCATTAACAGAGTTTGGCTTCATACCGATTGTTCTATGCACCCGATTATTGTATTCCGCAATTAACTTTGGAAAAATGTTCAACCATTTGTAACTTCCTTGAGCGGAAAACTCTCTAAATAGCCAATGTTTAATTGTTTTTATAAAACGTTCTGCGATTCCAGCTTTCGTACTTGAAAAAGTATGATAGTGATTAATATTTAACTCTTTCATTAGGCTTTGAAAATGTTTATTGAAAAATTCTTTACCATTATCCGACTGAATATTCTTTACACCAGCGGGAAGAATAGATTTTATTGCTTCCGTTACCACAGGTCCAGTCTTATTCTTAACAGGTGCTGCATATGCTTTCTTAGAAAAGGTATCTATTAAAATTAAAATATATTTGTATCCAGAGTTTTGCCTCGAGTAAGACTGCATATCGATTAAATCAATCTGTACAGTTTTATTAATACCGATTAATTTAAAATGCCTCCTTGGAAAGTTTTTTCGAGCAGGCTTATGCATTTCATATGCAATTTCGCTCATTTTTTATTTACTTTTATATTTAAATCACTATTCATGGTTTTTATCTCATCACCAGATGCACTAACTATCATTCCATCGTCTTGTCTAATATACACATTATTATTTGGTAAGTAAGGACTACCATCCAATGTTCGTAAACCACTAGGATGAACTGTAGGATCCGCAATCAATAATTTAGAAAAATTTAAATCACCACATTTAAAAATACCCTTTTCATCAACAGTAACAGCTTGAGACAGTGTTACACAATCAGACGGTAAAACTCCATTTTTAACGTTAGATATTGTCTCATTTTTTGCGTCAAAGTTTTTATTCTTTCTATCATAACAAATGACCTGATCTTTAATTACAACATCATGATCCTCACGACCATGAAATACATTTGTAATACGAGCATTTGATGCATTAAATGCACGTGTCTTATCTCTGTGTAAGACTTGATGCATAGTTGGACAGTCATTTCTATCTTGACCGTCTTGTATGTTTGTGATTCGTGTCTGATTAGCATCTCCAAAATTCTTATTTCCGGGACTGCTCCCCGTTATGTGCAGTGGTGGCAGCGTTACCGCGTTACGATCACCCGCGACACGTAACTTGTTAAAAGCCAGTTCTTCGTAGAAGTATTAAGACGCTGCACCGCGCATCGATCTATGCAGTGTGTCGTTGTGTCGAGTAAACTGGACGAAACTACTCTGCAAGCTCAATTAAAATTATCGAAACACTAACTAATATTGGTATTGAAACAGTATCACATTTGAAACAGTATAAAATGATGTAATAACAATTGGTCAGTATCCATTGTAATGTACACAGTTTTTGACATGGATATGTCTTAGGTCTGGGGGTGTTGATGATTTAAGATGGAAAACATGTAACAGGTTTCCATAGAAACAACTAGAACTATTGTATTGAATTTTTTAAATTAAAGAATAAGAACAGCTGTTTAGATGAACGGAAAGCATTCACTTTAGATATATCCAAGACTAACCTATTTCCCACAGGAAAGTAAATACAAACATATATTAGATTTTAAGTTAATAGAAACATTTACTTATCACTTACGTGTCACATGTAGTTTCTCAATAAAGAATGTGAGAATGTAATCTTTACTCAGGCCAATCTATACTGGATTAACTCAAGAACTAACATAATAATAGTTAGGACGAAACAATAATTTTTATCATGTACTTGATTGCAGTGAATTGTTATCTACCATTAGTTTGCCTTATAAAAAAATACGACGGGGTATGAATTTTTTTAGTTATGAAGGTTATAAAATGTGTTCAAAAATTATTATTTAATAAAATAACTAATTTTTTATGATTAACTAACCATTAGTATAAGTATAACACCAACTTGGTAACATAAAATGGTTACATTATGATGTATTTATTGTGTTTTACCTATAACGTAACCTATTTTGAAAAACTCAACTACCATTTTCCAATGGATAACTTTCTTCAACAAAAGTTTAATTTATCAATAAAAAATGTCTTTTATTAAATTTGCTGTGCTAAATATTTTTAAACACGTTGTTTCTAAAGTATCTTACAATTGGTTCGATTTTTTACGGCAACCATAACTACATATTTATTTCAACATTTTCTATAAATTTGTAAACAAATCATGTTTTACGACTTGAAACACCACAACGTTTTGCCTTTTTGTCGATATAATTTTAATTACTAAAATTTTATAAAATAATTATACTATCTAACTGCCATTTATTTACGTTAAAAAATACAATGTAAATGAGGTACAACTGTATTATTTTTGGTTATTTTATTAAGTATGTGACTCAGTTATGGACTGCGTAGTGCGCATGGTGTTATAATAATTAGAGCAATCCTTACAGAGTATTTTAATATTAGAAAGTTTAGTTATAAATGGTAATATTCCAAAGTCAAGAGTCAAATCCATACAAGTTGTCGAGATATACGATATACGATCGCCTGTGTAACTGACTGACTCATTGGTGATATAAATTCTAACCCACTTCTAGAAGTGCTGGAGACTTGAAATTTTGCACATGCTTTCCGTTTGGCCCCCATCCGACAGGAAAATTGCCAAATGTAACAATTTTACGTTACAACCCCAGAAAATAGGTTAAAATTTTCCCATATAAAATGCATTGGGTTCCTTTCGTGAAATTTAAGGTTTTAAAAAATACCAATATCTTCAATAGACTTGCTGACGAGCTAGAAACTAGAAATGTTTTATGAACATTCCTAAGAGGTTTTTCTGAATAATCCTCACGTTGGAATTCGCAATTTTCAAATCTTTACTACCCCCAAAAACATCTTAAACTCCTTCAAAACAAATCTTCATTTTTCGGTTATATGACTTTAAGGAAAGCTCCTTTCGGAAAACTGAGGGCACTTTAGCCACTGATTTTGCAAGACCTACAACTTTGAATATATGACTTATTTCTCCTACCTAGCCTGCTTCACCCTTGAATAGCGTTACATTTTTTTAAACTACTTTTTCATGCACATTTAACCACAGGGTTGCGTTAATATAGATCATAGAGAGCTAATATTTGGTGTACAGCTTACCTATGCCACCCGTCATAGTAAAAAAACATTATATAAATCAAAAATGTTTAGAAAATGTGTTCAAATAGGGAAGTTCTATCAATTTAATTATTCTCCATAAGATTAACATGGGGATTGACTATGTTGGTTTGTTGCCATGGGAATCCTAGGAATTTGGATTTTTTGTCATAAATTAGTATATCTCAGTTATTTTAAGCTATATACAAACTGTTGTCTTGGTATTTAATGTAATAACTGTGACATTTTTATTTTGATTTTAACACATATAAATATTACACTTTAAAAAATACTTAAAACTTATACTTAAATACTTTAATACTTAATACTTCTTTCAATAAAGATTTTTATCAAAAGTTTAAAAAACGTAGTTTACAATAAATACTAAATTTGTATAATTATTCATAGTAATATTTAAAATATACATATTATTAAAATAAGTTCTCACAGTTAAATAAAGTAATCGTTTCAATCACCTGCTTGGCCGAACCGAAACCACTTGATACCGAAAGAGATAATTTCAGTACATGTTCAGTTGATAGTGCGATTAATAAAAATAAAATAGATATATAATGTTAACTTTTATTTGTTGATTGAACCATAATATACACCTTAGCAAAAATATAAGTTTTGAGTGAAGATATTTAATGTTAACGGGTGATAATTACTAAAACTTTGGTATTGATGAGAAGAGTCTAGAAAAACCACTGATGCTTTTGAACTGAAATTTTAGCAACGTGCGTTAAAAAAAGCTCGTATGTGAAATTTTGGTTGTGTACATACGAAACGGCTTTTGGTGATTCATACTTTGAAGGCGTATTTTTACTTAGACCCCATTCGTTCTCAAATACTCTTACGATTTTGAAAAACACTTTATTGGGAACCAAACAAATCAATTCTGAAACAAGCGCAGAAAGAATATAACATTATATAAACAATTTAGAGACTTTATTTTTCTTTAGTGTTTTTACATAGATACAACAAGTTTTAAAATTTATTTACATTTAAATAAACATAAAAAATGTGAATGAATTGAATTATTTATTGTTTACGTTACATAGTATTACATCATAATTATATCATATAAAGTAAATTATATGTTAGAAATGTTTAAATTCACAATACTATTTAACGGAAAATAACAGAATGTTATCCTAGTGGAGTGTCGATTAACTACCGTGCTCCTGTGTTTTGGCAAAAAAGCCTTGACTACTTATGCAAAAAATGTGAAATCATTAGAATCAGCATTTATTAGTAGATGCAGAGTAGGCCTATTTTATCATGGTACGTATTTATAATTTTTATTGTAAAGTAAAATAATAAGGAATGTAAGGTAACAATGCTCTGCGCGTACGGCCTAGCACCACCTGCTCCAGACTGCCAACGCCGCCGCCTTTGACTAATTCCTTATGTAAACTGGAAGAGCAAACAGTAATTTTGCATCTTCATGTAGCAGATGTTCCCATCCTATCCCTTTCTTAGTAGCTCTATTTTGGCTACTTCGCATCCTGTTCTAATATTGGACAAGATCTCAGGTGATATGCCCTGCACTCAATTATCTCCAATTGTGCGAGCACAGTTAAAGAGTTATGTGTTGGCAGATCCAACTTTTGATATTCCAGGACCAATAGATGTTTTAATTGGTGCTGATCTATTCTCTCAGACCTTAGTAGGACCTTCAGTTGCACTAGGCAACAATATGCCTCATGCTATCAATACTATATTTGGTTATGTAATCCTTGGTAATGTTCCAGTTCCGCAAAACATTTCACAGAACAGTGGATTAACTACTCTACTATCGATTAATGATATCGATCTACATTCTATGCTTTAAAGATTTTGGGAGATAGAAGAGCCACCTTAATGCTCTAAATTGTCTCCTGATGAACAGGAATGCGAAACCCATTTTGTCAACACACATTCAAGAGACAATAGCGGTAGATTTATATGCCGACTGCCATTCAAAGATGAACCGAGGAAATTAGGTGAATATCCAAACATAGCTAAGTCCACTTTTCTCTCCACTGAACAGAAATTTAAATTAATAATTAATTAATTAATAATAATTTAAATTTAAATCCAACCCTGAGCTCAAACGCCATTATGTGGACTTTAAGGAAGAATATCTCTCTTTTGGAGTGTCTTTAAAGATGAAAAAATCGTGTTCTATTCAACGTTTCCGCACCCACAACTTCTGGGCTTTCGCTTTCCTTCATCAAGGTCCAAAACTTCACAATGAAATCAGAGATAATATTTTAAGGCAGTGAAATTTCAAGAAATTATTTACCTTGTGCCTGAAGATGGCCTAATTATGGCCAAAACTATAGTTGCACCATTCAACTAATAAGATTCACTTGTGACGTGAAACAGATGTTCAGAATGATAACTATACATCCAGATGATCAATCATTTCAACTTAATAATAAGACATAATCCCTCACTTCCACTTAAGACTTACCAGTTAACCACAGTGACTTTTGGAATGACATCCTCACCCTTCCTTGCTAACCGAGTCATTCAAGAACTCATCAGAAAAGAACAGGTAAACTACCCCCAAACTTCTAAGATTCTACAACAACAAATCTATGTAGATGATGCTCTACTAGGTGCAGATTCTATTCATGAAGCCTTAAACTTACGCAACGAGGTAATAGGCCTTCTAAAAAATAAAGATTTTTTGATGGCCTACCAGCTGCACATTGTGCTACTACAGTCTTACTTGATCAACACTTTGTTGGAATTTTAAGTTTAAAATGGAAACCTGAATCAGATTTTTTCATACTCCATTGAGAAACTCTCTAAAACATTCACGAAAGGATCTGTTCTGTCTACTATTGCCAGAATCTATGATGTTACAGGAATACTTGCTCCTATTACTTTGAGTAAGTTCTAAGCACAAGTTTATTTGTTAATTGACGGTTATGAAAATATGGATTGAGTGGCACATTAAAGAATTGGAGTTAAACGTTAGATATAAATCATAAAAAGTGAATATCATTGAACTAGTAAACACAATAGATATATAAGGACAAAATTAATAATTACAGATAATTTTCTGTTTAATAATTTGTAAAAATGGTACTTGGTAAATAGAAAAAAAGCTTAATTATATGTATAATCAAATAAAAAGTGTGGTTGGAAAGATTGAGATGTTTGCTGGATTGAGTTAATAGCACAGACAACTCAGCGTCACGTTCTGCAATGGGTATTGCTCAATATGTGTAAAAAATCTAAGATAGTGTATAAAATAAAGAAATCACAGTATGTTTCCACGTTAATCAATCATTACTAATCAAGAATACGATGTGGTACTAAAATAAGCCCACAAAATATCATTTAATAAAATAACCAATTATAAAAATTCAACACAATATTAATTGTAACTCTAAAGTATTATACCACAATACCACATCTTCAGAGTGAAGTAATATGTATTCCGAATTATAAATTTTAAAATTTTAATTTGTGATTACTGCATAAGATATAAAAAGATGTATTCAATAGTGTGGACGTTAATCCACACCAGACCATCCACTGACCACCGCTCATAAATATCCACAGTACTGTAGCTGGATACATAACACGTCACCGTCCTAGAAACAAATAAGTTCCAAACAAATCTAAAAAGTCAACTGAATTGAGAATGTACAAACCCCTAATTCAACCAGGCCTGGTAAAAGGTAAAGAAAGGCCTCTTAAAGGTAAAGAAAAGGTAAGGAACAGAAACTCTTTAACTCAGCAAAACTTAGAGAAGAATTTTATGCTATTTGAAAATAAAGTTTTAAGACAAATATTTGGCCTAATAAATTGAAATAGTGAGTAGAGGATCCGAAAAAACGATAACTAAGAAAACTATACCAATATCTGGACATAGTAACTATCATCAAAAGCCGAAGGTTAAGGTGGGAAGGGTACATAGAAGAGACGAGTAGTAAAAGAAAAACAACAATGATGCAGATATAATTAGTGGTCATAGCAAGTGCGGGATGTATGCAATTGAATGGAAAGACGTGTTTATAAAAGGCCCACCGGGTGCGGAAATGGAGGGCTTGGTTTGGCCCTTAACTCTTTGTAGCACAGGTTTTATTAAAATCTAACACCCTTTCATGCACAGAAAAACCTTTTCTCAAAGTTGCAAGACCATATTTTTTTAACAGCTTTTGACTTATTATTTGCTAAAAATATATAAAAATGTTAATATTTTATATCTAGTACATTTAATGACGTCATATAAGGTGGTCAGCAGGAGTGACCACTGTGCCTAAGCGACCCCCCTGTTTGGTGGTTAGTTGTACTAACCACCTGTCACTTCCTTCTATTTCAGAAGTGGAGTTTATGGTGGAGTTTGACAAAAGTTCATATTTGCTATGTAATCCTTCAGGATTTGTGGACAAGGTACATCATTTTTGGTTCCGTCCTATTCTTTATGATGAATTACAACTGTCTTGGAAGGGTCATGATAATTTGACAACAAGTGAACTGACTTATTATCCTTCCATTTACAAACTACGAGGCCTTGGTCACATTGCATCCAGTCGTGGTCTCCTCTTTTCAGGGTCTTATCGTCAGCCAATTTCGGCAGATTTGTTAGGCTTTTCAAGATTCCACATGGGGTTTTCATCCGTATCATCACATTCCTCACAATCAGAATTACTTGGAATCTCTTCTAGTAGTCCTTTAATGTATCTGGTATTAGATTGGCAATCCATATTAAATTTATTAAGGACTTATTCTATTTCATAACCAACATGTTAGTAAATATAGTATTGGTTAGGCGTAGCTTTACTGCATGGTGGTCAGCACCACTAACCACTTTTTAATGTTTATTTATAATATGTAAAATCTCACTATACTTATTAAATAACAAATTATATTACTTCCTTTCCAACACACTTATAGTTGTTATATAACACTGTCACTCAGTTTGGATTTGATCTGTGGCACTTGTAAACATAAATATAAACAAAGGCTAGGACTTAACAAAGCTTCATGTTTAATATTCACCTAGTCCTTAGTTTTTGCAATTCTGACAGAAGGAACAATGTGCTGCCATCTGTTGGATGTTGCTGTAACTTAATCAGCTCATTGGTTCAAGCTTTATCCACTAGATGTCAGGCAAAGCGGGGACAATTAGGTGGTTAGGTAGGCGGTTACATAGAATTACATCGGTATCAAGTGATTTCGGTTTAGGCCAAGCAGGTGATTAAAACGATTACTTTATTTAACTGTGAGAACTTATTTTATTAATATGTATATTTTAAATATTACCATGAATAATTATACTAATTTAGTATTTATTGTAAACTACGTTTTTTAAACATTAGATAAAAATCTTTATTGAAAGAAGTATTAAGTATTAAAGTATTTAGTATAAGTTTTATGTATTTTTAAAGTGTAATATTTATATGTGTTAAAATCAAAATAAAAATGTCACAGTTATTACATTACATACCAAGACAAAACTTTGTATATAGCTTAAAATAACTGAGATATACTAATTTATGACAAAAAATCCAAATTCCTAATTTTTGGTGGTTTAAAAGTGAAATTTCAAACCATTACATACTAAAATAATGTATAACAGTAGTGAAATGAACAAGGAAAAGTAAATTTTCCTTGTTCCAAGACATATCAGGCCTGGTTTCAGATTAGGAAAACAGACAAAAGGAAATTGACATAAGACCCTTATTGGCTTTTCTGAGGTATAAAAACGTAAAAAAATATTAATTGTAATCAGTACACAGACAAAAATCTAACTTTATAAACATTATTTAGCTTTCTACCGGGCTTTCTACACAGCTAGCTTTCTAGCTGTGTACCGGGTGCCGAAATGGAGGGCTCGGTTTGGCCATTAAGTCGAAGATAAAATACTTTTTACTCCCATTTTTACCAAATAACAAATATGAGAGCATTCAATTTTTTGTTAGGTAAAGTTGGAATTTTTTCCGTTAACTGGCTATACGTTGTCACAAAAGGCCGATTGGAGGTAGAAATGGAGGGCTCGGTTTGGCCCATGAGTCCAAGGTAAAAAGTATTTTACCAATACAACATCGCAGCGACGAAGATGTCTACTTGTTGGAGACTGTTCGCAGCAAGAAGAGATGGCAAGAGAAAAGGACAAACTCCATTGTGTGTCTAAGAGCATCCTGTACAGCGGTGACACCCTCAAACTGTCGACCCAAACAGTGTGTATGCATACACATACTCACACACACTCACACAACTATTCAGTATTTCTCATTTATATATTCACGAACAGTATTACACTGTAGTTAATTCTTGGTGCGTATTTTTCCTATATTTTTATTATTTTTATACGATTTATTATTACATAAATTACCTATATTCAATAACAGTTGTATTATAATTAATATTTATTATTTTATTATTAATACGACTATGTAAGTCTTTAAAAGAACTGGCTTCGGCGTTGAAATAATTAAATGAATAAAGAAACACTACATCCAACATCATATCAAAAACAGTTTTTGCTAAAGTTAAAATTAGTTTTATATTCCACAATATGTTTAATATTGATATGTATGTTCACATAATCCTATATTGTTCTCTTGAGTAACAATGTTTTAGCTTAGTATTTAGTAATTCCCCACTGAAATGGTAACCTGAATATAAGCTATGAATTATAAATGAGTGAAAGATGATTATGGCACGATCTTGTCTTGCTACTGACTAAGGCTGACGTGTTCCTTAGACAGGACTGTTTATTAGTAGCCAAACAGCCAATAGCATACCTACAGTTTAACGTGGAGTCCAAACCACTGTCTGTGAAGTTGGTATTTGCAGATGGACTTATTCAATAGTGCGGACGTCTATCCACGCCAGAGAAAATCCACCGAACATCGCTCTCAACTGTTCAAAATTATTGAAGTCCAAGTAGCTCGACTAAATGACGTGCCACCGGCCCAGTCATTTTATACATAATCAAGTATAAAATAATAAAAAGTGGGTAGCTTAGTAACAATAACCTCCTAATCTTGGGTTTCCAGTTAGATTAAAGGCCCTAACGTCATTTGTGTTATTAATTACTCAATTAGTCACAACAGCTTAACTTTAGGTAATAAATTATTCATCCCGTTTCCTAACAAAGGCCTATGGCGATAATATACGAGTATAAAAAATAAATATATCTTTGCACATACATTCAAAGCTCGTTTGAAATGCCTCTTGGTGTCTAAAGTTGTGTACTTTGTTGATGAATTCACGATGAACCGCTGGGAAAACTAAATTTTAGGGATTTCCGCGAATTAAATTCCACACTGGTGTCAAACCTTGTTTTGTTTTCAATTTAGCAAATTTATTTATCTAACAAATTTATTTATTTAACTATATTGCAATATTGTCAACTGCTATAAAGATTATTATTATTATTACATCATATCGAATTTTATATTAAAGAGTACATATAGATTTTAAATGTTTTAAAATTGTTGTAAGGTTTAATACTTCTAGTGTAGATATAAGTATAACAGTATAATCGTAAGTTTTTCCGTTTACGTTCATCACACGTCATCATGTTGGTTTTGATCATCAGGCAGCGTGTGATGGCGATGAAGATTTCGGACGGACGTACACCACGCCGAGAGAGATGCTATCTGTGCTGGGAGGCGGAAACCGCCCCCGGAAATGGGCTGTCTGATACCCCGACCCTCCTCAAGACGAACGATCCTCCTCATGCCCTCGCCCTCGCCCTTGCCGAGCAGCTAAGAAATTGGCTCCGTTAATGCTATTGCTCTGCTCTTGTCTTTAGGTTCAGTAAATGCAGTAAATTTACGAAAAACTATAGCCATATAATGATCATTAACCCTAGAAGTGATAAGCTTTTTACTCCTAACTGTAACATAAAAATAATTACTAATATAAAATGATTTTTTACTAATATAAAACCGTTTAATGTGATTTGTTTTAAATGAAATGTCAATATAGCTATTTTTGTACATTTTACTAGCTTCATAACCTAGCTTCATACTCGTAAAAAATACTTATGTTATAATTTAAGAGTAGAACGTTGTGTAACCTATTGGATTATTCTAGTGCCTCCAATCAGATGTTTGGTGGATCACAATTCTTTGTTGTACCAGAATAAACCAGATGGCGTAAAGAAAATAATTACAGCCAAGCAACTTTTTACGTGTATGAAAAAAGGTGCAGTAAATTTACGAAAAACTATAGCCATATAATGATCATTAACCCTAGAAGTGATAAGCTTTTTACTCCTAACTGTAACATAAAAATAATTACTAATATCTTCTTGAAATATCAAAGTTTAAACAAAAAAAGCTTAAAACATGCCCCCCCCCCTTATAACCACAAACCACAAAAGCAAAACAGGTGTCCACTGCAATCCCAATTAAGCCTACAAATGCCGTCAACTTCCACCCAAGCCGGTCACCGTTTATTTAAGGTGGGCCCTCCACTCCGCTACACCACACATTTGCAAGCCAAACTGGCTCCGATTGCTCATTGCTCTGCTCTTGTCTTTAGGTTCAGTAAATGCAGTAAATTTACGAAAAACTATAGCCATATAATGATCATTAACCCTAGAAGTGATAAGCTTTTTACTCCTAACTGTAACATAAAAATAATTACTAATATAAAATGATTTTTTACTAATATAAAACCGTTTAATGTGATTTGTTTTAAATGAAATGTCAATATAGCTATTTTTGTACATTTTACTAGCTTCATAACCTAGCTTCATACTCGTAAAAAATACTTATGTTATAATTTAAGAGTAGAACGTTGTGTAACCTATTGGATTATTCTAGTGCCTCCAATCAGATGTTTGGTGGATCACAATTCTTTGTTGTACCAGAATAAACCAGATGGCGTAAAGAAAATAATTACAGCCAAGCAACTTTTTACGTGTATGAAAAAAGGTGCAGTAAATTTACGAAAAACTATAGCCATATAATGATCATTAACCCTAGAAGTGATAAGCTTTTTACTCCTAACTGTAACATAAAAATAATTACTAATATCTTCTTGAAATATCAAAGTTTAAACAAAAAAAGCTTAAAACATGCCCCCCCCCTTATAACCACAAACCACAAAAGCAAAACAGGTGTCCACTGCAATCCCAATTAAGCCTACAAATGCCGTCAACTTCCACCCAAGCCGGTCACCGTTTATTTAAGGTGGGCCCTCCACTCCGCTACACCACACATTTGCAAGCCAAATTGGGATTGCTCATGGTCGGGATTCGAACCCTAGCACTTCCGAATGGCTAGAACGTTACGCTCGTCAGCGCAGCGCTTTAGCCACCACGACCATCCAGTGCCTAGGAAAAGAAAGTAAAAAATACTTATGTTATAATTTAAGAGTAGAACGTTGTGTAGCCTATTGGATTATTCTAGTGCCTCCAATCAGATGTTTGGTGGATCACAATTCTTTGTTGTACCAGAATAAACCAGATGGCGTAAAGAAAATAATTACAGCCAAGCAACTTTTTACGTGTATGAAAAAAGGTGCAGTAAATTTACGAAAAACTATAGCCATATAACGATCATTAACCCTAGAAGTGATAAGCTTTTTACTCCTAACTGTAACATAAAAATAATTACTAATATCTTCTTGAAATATCAAAGTTTAAACAAAAAAAGCTTAAAACATGCCCCCCCCCTTATAACCACAAACCACAAAAGCAAAACAGGTGTCCACTGCAATCCCAATTAAGCCTACTAATGCCGTCAACTTCCACCCAAGCCGGTCACCGTTTATTTAAGGTGGGCCCTCCACTCCTCAAGACGAACGATCCTCCTCATGCCCTCGTCCTCGCCCTTGCCGAGCAGCTAAGAAATTGGCTCCGTTAATGCTATTGCTCTGCTCACAAAATAAGCAATGAAAAATGAAAGTTGAAGGATTCTCTAATTGCATACTAATACGTAATCAAAGTAATTTCATTTAATTTCTATGCACTTTGAACACAGGTTTTAATGGCGATGAATAGTGTTAATCTATCTCCATTATTTATGTTATTCAGATAATTAAATAACTAGGATGCTGATTATTACACATGAGAGTTAAATTAGCATTTACTATTTCCATAACCTGCAGCTAAGCCTTACACGCCTTAAACACACGCAGTTGATAATTCATCCGTCCAAATGGAATTGAAGCTCTTAAACTATTTGACTTTTATTGAATAATATAGTGAATTAATATATACATTATTCAATTGTTATTCAAAAGTTCATTCATTGGATCTTAATTTCATTAAATACTAGCTGACCCGGCGAACTTCGTAACGCCTGACAGTACATACATGTTAACTTTAAGATTGGCCATGTTCTGAAGTGGAATACCATTATGGCTTCATTGTGAAAGTTTATATATTCTGGGTCGCGGCATAGTGAATAACAATACTGAAACGAAAAGACATACTAATAACATTCCCATAAAAAATTAATCTGAGTGGATTAATTCACAATTTTCAAATCCAATCCAAACCCAAACCAAGCCTATCTGTAATACGGCTTTTATATTAGGTATACAACAGCTGACTATTATAATAAACGTAATGTATATATATATATATAGTAATTATTTTTTATTTGGCAAACATATAAACACGTGACTTTTAATCAGACAGAAAATAAAAATATATATACGTAATCCCCCAAAACCGTAAACTATTAACGTAGTGAATAAAGCTGTTCATTTTGTGCAGTATTTATTTACTTTATAGTTTTAAATTAATAGATGATTCAGATGGAATTGGATAGTAAAGCATATTGTCAATGGAAAGTAAACCAATAGCTGTATCTTAATAAATCAAAGGTTTTTATTGTAGGGTAAAAAATGTTTAGACAAACTTCTCCATAAGGTTAACATTAGAAATTTAAAACGCCATAAAATGGAAAATATTTTTTCACTAAAACCTTTCCGGACACATATAGAGCAACTTCCTAAATTTCATGGCGATCGGATGAGTAGTTTGGCAACGCATAAAGGATGTACATACATACATACACACATTCAATTTTATATATAGAGATTATTGATTAATTATTTAATTACCGTGGTATTATTTACTAACGTTAATGTTAAAATATAGGTCCATTATTATTTGACCCCATTGTTAAACCACCACCTGTAGAACATCTAGAAAATGTCTTGTAGAAAATGGTTGTTGTGTTGCTTTTTACCAGTACAATAGCTCAGGGATGAATTCTCAGGATCAGTAAGTCAAAAGTTGTTGGATCTAAGCCGCAGGCCGGCAACTCCTATGAGATCATGAGTGACCTCTGACTAAACCAAGTAACCAATGGTGTTGGGCAGATGAGATTAAAACAATACTAATAAATACAGAATATCTTTACAAAATTTTAAAATTGTAGATTTTTTCTTGCCACAATTTATCCGATATCGGTTTCATTTCCGGTTGAATAATGTAAACCGTATTTATCGACTATCAATATACAACCGATATACCGCTTCATACCGGTTTCATATTCTAGTAAAAATTGGGCAAACTTTCATCACAGTCATATATGCATATTCATCGTTGTGTTTTCATTCGTTTTTAAACAATTACGCATCACTTTGATCCTATTGGATTTGTAATTTTCCCGTTTTCATAGTGTTTTAAGATTTGAAATTACTTTTTAAAACCCTCTACGGCTGAAGAGGTTAAGTGTATTCTTAATCAACAATTCAATATCTTTATTCATTCATATACGGAAATTCTTACATACATATAGATTTGAATAGTGTCATAATTATATTTCCCTACCGAATCTCCATGACATTTGCTAAAATATCACCTATTACAGTATACCTTATTAAAGAAGAAGTAGAGAAAACCTCTTCTAGGGAATATAGGGACCTTTATATAAAACATTTTTAAAGTTTAATTTTGAATTTACATTTACATTTTTTCATCTCTTATATGGGTTTGTAATTGTTTAAGGTACTTAATCCGACATATGATGGTTTCTTTTCGTAAAACTTCAATTTGTGATGGTTTTGAGTAATAATTTTTTGGTTTCTAATTAATAATTTATATACTAAAGTGTACTGTTTTCACATAAGTTATAGGTAAAGCATTTATTAAATGGTTAAAATAATACTTTTAGAAGCTGATACTTTGAAAAAAGTCGTATAAGATTCCTTTCACTCAGCAATAAAACTATCTCTGTACGAATACGCAGACATTTCCGTCTTATAAGTTTTTTATACATTATCCATTGTTAGAAACCGTAAACGTATAAAAACATAAGTTTTTATGAATATATATTTAATAGCTCATGAAATAAAAATACGTTGGTGTAAATAACAGCAACGTCTGGGACACTTGGAGCCAAGATGTCACGCAAGACAGAGCGGGCGTGACGCCACCGCTCCGAAGAGCGTGACAACTACATGATGCGACGTTGTATATTCTATTTTTTTACTTTTTTAACCGTTTTTTGACCTTAAGTTGGTACGAGTGTTAAATTTCCTACAGAAATACTTTAACCTTAATTGGATTGTTTAATAAATAGGCCTAGCTATACTTAGAAATTTGTTTAAAGTTTCAGTGAATGTATTACAGGGGGGATTTAGTAATGAAATTTGGTGGAATGGGTGAAAGTAAAATAGGAAAACTAATACTTTTTTCTAAAAATTTTCTTACGTGATGTATGCAAATATTTTTTTGAAACGAGAACAAATTTCATATACTAAAGAAAGTTACTTTTTAAATATATTTTTATCGGATCATTAAATAAAATATGTCCTTTAATGGTTAAAAATATGCTAAATTTACAAAAAAAAATGAATCTTAAATAAGTCACTTTGAAACCTTTTATGAAATAATAATTTACGTATGTGACGAATAAGCGACACTAGCGCAGCCCTGGCGGATTTCAGTTGATACTTTACAGCTCTCACAGTGCTTTATTAAAGTAACGTGCGCAGAAAATGAATTAATTTGTATAAGGGGTTTTAAATTTATCGATATTAGAGTTAAGGACAACTTAGTCAGAACTAATCATAATTTTGCAATTGGGCTTTTAATTAATTGCCTAGCTAAAAGCAAGACTAGCCAAGCATTGCCAATGCACACTCAGAAATAACAATTAAAAATACTTTTTTGTGATAAAACTTTACCTATACTTTAACAATAAAGCACTATTAAAAGAAAACTATAATTATTAGTTTCCTAGATGATTAATGGAATAAATAATTATCAATTACGCGTATCCATCTTCTATCAAATGATAATAAGTTTAAAGAATGAGTTTGACTCTACTATTTAATTGAAATATGTACATAACTATTTAAACATAAAGTGTATAAAGCACATTGTAATTGTAAACTATCAGTTATACGACTACAAGGGAACATCCAGCGAGAACAGGTCGCTCAGTGCTGCCACCTGGGGGCGTCAACGATAACTATGCCATAATTAATTAACCTGTGTTGTAGTGCAATCAAGCGAGTGTACACTATTATTACCTGTTGTGGTAAATCATCCTTATTTGTAGTAATGTTTTCTAGTTTAACGCGTTTTACTGTTCTTCCTAGTCAATAAGAAAAGACTCGCCCAAGTAAAGTTGCACTAATATAAGATAGTTGTATCAGTTTGTGTATAAATGTAGTATCTCTTTTACATCCAGTTTTTCAAGTAGTTGATTTCATCAGTCAGTACTACAATTTATTGTTCGTAAACAATATCCGGATTCATTTTAGATAAAACTTATAGGACAATTGGAATTTTTTTCAATACCCATAAATAATGTCTTTTTTATTCACATTAGGTATATACAGGGTGTTTTTTGGAAGTCCTAGCAAACTCTAGGAATTTGTTCCTTGGGTTAAAACAAGAAAAAAATGTTATATAAACATAAGTCCTAAACCCATTCGATTCATAGTTATGGTTAAAAATGTGATTTTTTTGTTTTTTGTGTATCTAATGTTTATTTTTACCTTTGGAATGCAAAACTAATAAAGTATTTTGACAATAATTCTACAGATAAATAGAATATTAAATTTAGATTGGTATTCATTGCTTTATTGTACAAAATATTGAGTATGGCTGAAAAAATCCGTTTAAAACAAAGTTTTTCCTAAAAAAGAGCTCAAAAATATTTGTTATAACTTTTGACTAATCCTTTACTAATCCAACCATTCAAGCTATTGGGTTGCAACTTTACTAAAAGATGCAGAAATTTATGGAAAACAATAAAATTGTACCTTTGTGCACATTTTTAGGTGATTATTTTACGTAAAAATAAAAAAATATAGTATAAAACAATTTTTATGGACAATTTAAGGTCGAAATAAATTACATTTACTTTATATAAAAATACTTATTAAAAAAAACTATGAAAAATTGGAATACATTATCTGAAAAGAAATAGCCCAACAAATTATTTACAAATATTTGTGAACCGTTATACACTATATTAGGTAGTTTTCAAAGTGTCCTCCATTGTGATCACGGCAAAGTCTGGCCCGCCTCAGGCAAGATATCGCTGCTCTCACCATGTTGGGATCGCATTTTATGACAAACTATTATTGACAGAATTACGTTAAGAAAGGCTTAGACATTCATAAAACATTAATTTTACTTTTACTCTTAATAACGTTGTAACCATCGATTTATAAACACAATAGTGACAAACCGAACAAAACAAGACAAAAATAAATAATTAAAGTACACTTTTTTATTACTTAAAAATCAATAAATATGTATCATTAAACTATTTCTTAGAGTGCAGGGATTTTTTTAAATAATTCGCCGAATTTGTTATATTATGTCAAAGGAATAAGAACCGTGTGTACTATAATTTTAAAGCAAACAAACAAAATATTAGATGGTAAAAAAGCTCTATAATGAAAATTAGGAACGAACGGAAAGAAATGTTTTTCACTAGTTAGTTTCAAGAAAAAGAAACCCTTTTACCAGCAAAACATCCGAGTC
Source organism: Nephotettix cincticeps (assembly GCA_023375725.1). Classification (NCBI taxonomy): domain Eukaryota; kingdom Metazoa; phylum Arthropoda; class Insecta; order Hemiptera; family Cicadellidae; genus Nephotettix; species Nephotettix cincticeps. Next base: position 19,191 of record JAGISJ010000115.1, read on the forward strand.
AACAGCGAGCCCGGCCTGGTCGTGTAACTACGTCATTTATTTGTTTTTTACTGCGCCATTTCCCCACACCTAGCTTTCGAGCTAGAAAACCTTTACCTAATTTTACCGTCGCTGTTAATAGTTTTACAGACAGGAGACTGAACAATTTGTTAGCTTTACTTCTGAATAACTGTGAACACGTAATAGGCCTTAGTACATCTTTAATAATTAGTGTTGAGGGTTTTTGTTTCTTTAGTAAACTAAGGAATAATGGGTAAAATTAAATTAGCATGGGTTGGTTAAATCATATTTTTAAATTACTCATGCTCATGAAGTATCTTATGACACAACCACATATATCTCGTGGAGAATATTAGAAATTAACTTAGTATGCCCGTCCTTTGTACAAGTTTTAGGAGTCTGGGTTAGGAAAAATATTAAGGTACACCCATAAATACTGGTAAAATACCGAATCTTCGTTGTTTATTGACTGATTTTCGTAGATCTTTATTTATTGGATAGAGAATTAAATTTGAAATAAACTTTTATTCTAGATAATGTTTTTGCAATAGACCCCTTTTTTGGCTGTTAATTAAAAAAGATTAATGACCACCATTTTGGAATTAAACATTTAACCGCATTGATATTTTTGTCTACATTGGGTCTTTACTATTTAAAGACAGTGTGCTATGTTTCCAATTATTCGATAAAATATGTAAATTATAAAAATAATGCAAAATAAACTATATAAATAAAATTACTGAAATAAAAAATATTTAAAAAATAGAAAAAGGCGGATATCTGGCTAAGTATGCAATCCAGGACATATCCCCATGGGACTTTATATGCTTATTTTCACACAATGAACCATGGACATCATGAAGTTTGGCGACGGACTTAACAGACACCCTGTAGGCTATGTCCAATATAGCTCAAAACTGGATTTTTGAGATCTTGTTTTTTCATAATATGTGGGTCAGATTAAGGGGACTCGGTATACTTTATCTCGGTATACTCGGTAAATACTTTTTGTATCTTCTCACATTTTATTTTTATTTCAAACTCAAATCCCAACATTATGCTATCAAAACCTATTATTGAACGTTTGTATGTAGTCTATCATATGTAGTCTCATGTAAAATTCCGTTGATAGCAACATCCACCCTCCAAAACCCCCCTGTATGAGTATAAAAACTCATTTAAGCTTAATAGCATGTATAAATTATAACAGTTTTTGAAGTTAAAATCTTTTAACGAGAATAAAGGGCAGCGTGTGCCGATATAAAAACATCGTTCCCTACGAAAATAAATGTTATAGTAAGAGTAAGCATAGGAGCCCGATAGCGCTGCCTCTCCCTGTATTATTTTGTTCCATTTGAGGCAATAAAAGGGCGTGGAGGTGCTTTGCAACGACGGCGGCCAATCGCCCTCGACACGACAACTTTCTGATTTGACTCTTGACTCACATCAACACGACACAGTGACCTCACATATTTCCAAATACTCTCTAATTAAAGGTTTTTTATCCATATTTTTCGAGGCTAAATACTAATACTGTACCATTAGAGAGGATAAAGTCTTCGATGTTTGTGGCTAGTCCCCACTAACCCCCCCCCTTCCACTCAAACTACTATAAGCCTAGGTTCGGTAAAACTTACCACAGCCTCGTATTAAAATCTCAGAGATCTACTATTTTTCTTCATGATCACCTAGGTGTTATAGGACTACTAGGGACCCCCCCCTCAGGCCGATTTGACCCCGAGGGTCAGGTCATTGGACTTTGTACCCTGGGAATCCCGGAGGTTGTATGCTGAGGGTAGGCGATCTCGGTGACCTTTGGACCGTTCATTTTAAATATTTTTATTATTTAATTATCTAATTACGAAATTAATTTAATTGTTAATTATTAATAACTTTGATAATGATAAATATTTATTTATTTCATTTGTTTAGACCCATAGAGGATCACATAAAACAAATTATGATCTGTTGCTGTTGTTTTTCTTTTTCCTCCAGAAATCTTTCATCATCTCGCTGTGTTTGGTGCGACGCTCTTCTGTCCACTTTCCCCTAGGTCTTTTCGGTGTGTCTTCCGGTGCAACTTCCCAGCTGTGGATTTTGTGTCTGAAAATTTTCCGATCTGCAATGTCTGTGGGCGTGATGCCGGCATCTCTGAGATCTGTCTGGACTTGTGCAATCCAAACTGTTGTTGTTTTTATATTCTGTAGGTACATCAAGATTTTCTTCGTCAGTCGGTTGTCAGACAGCCTCATACCATGACCATAAAATCTCAGTCGTCTCTTGCGGAAATCAACTTCGATGTTGGAGTACTTTTCCGTGATTGTATGCGACTGGAGACGGTATCCCTCGTCCGTGATTTTAGGCCCAAGAATTTTCCGAATGATCTTTCTTTCCGCTTTCTTGATATTTTCTAAATCTCCTTTGCAGTTTAGGTTTAGAGTCTCACTAGCATAGAGTGTTTCGGGTTTGACGACAGTCGTATAGTGACGAATTTTTGTGTTAATGTTCATACATCTTTTGTTATAGATATTCGCGACTTTGCCATACGCTTTTCGCATTTTGATCTCACGTGCTTTTTGTGACAATCTTTCTATGATAAATTTTAAATGATAAATATAATTATTTAAATTTTTTCGTGTACATTATTATGAAATGGTGGAAATAGATGAACTTCCCTACCTTATTTGAGAAAATACCGTTGGTTCCGCTGTAGGATTCGAACCCGTGAACTCTGTGCTTATACCGGTGTGTGTGTGTGTGTGTGTGTGTGTGTGTGTGTGTGTGTGTGTGTGTGTGTGTGTGTGTGTGTGGATGTCTAGCAATGTTTGTGGCAGCATTTCGCAATGAGAATCCCAGACTGTGGCGCCGGTTCGAATTGTGGCGACATACACACCGTCGCCACAATTTTTTCCCGAATTATGTATGCTGAAGTGTTAAGACGTAAAAATAATAAATATGACCTATGTCGCCACAATTATCCCATTATGATTGCAAAACACCGTGTGTATACCTTGAAATCCCGTAAATATTTGTGGCAGCGTACTATCAGAGCGCTCTGGCGGGTGATCCTGGCACTATGATTGTGAAGGAACAGTGTTGCCAGTTCTAATCGCCGCCACAAATATATGAAGGTGGGATGGTATGATTTAGTCAAGATTTTCCAAGAGAACTTTATTACTGGTTACTGTAGTTTTTTCTTTTGTCGTAATTCTGTCTATGTTTAAGTATGTATGTATGTTTAGTCCAGACAATGAAGATGAAATATTGTAAATTGTTTATCTATCTCTTACAGCACCGACTTGTATGAAAATTTTGATTTAGGTTCTATTTACCCTTACTTAGAATGGATAGTAAACCTTTATGAAAATATGATTTCAGTTGACTCGCGATGGTCCAACACTTGATAGTCCGACACGCTCGGTAATCCGACAACGTTTATTATCTTAATTAACACCGTATCCATTCAAACATGATGAGATGGATAGAAAACATTTATGAAAATATTATTTCAGTCGAGTCGCAATTGTCAAACACTCGATAGTCCGACACGCTCGGTAATCCGACAACGTTTATTATCTTAACACCGTATCCATTCAAACATGATAAAATGGATAGAAAACATTTATGAAAATATTATTTCAGTTGAGTCGCGATGGTCAAACACTCGATAGTCCGACACGCTTGCTAATCCCACAACGTATATATCAACACTGTATCCATTCAACGTAATAGAATGGATAGAAAATGTTTATGAAAATATTATTTCAGTTGACTCGAGATAGTCCAACACTTGATAGTCCGACACGCTTGGCAAAATAAAGGATTAACTCGGGCTTTAGGTAGGTTTCCCATGAGTGGATATATTGTCTTAGGCTTTTTGCGAAAGCACACTAAAAATGTATGCACCCGGGAGTGAATTAACCTCCTAGCAGATAATATCCAGCAGTGCTGAGACATGAGTGATTGTTGTTGTTGTGTTTTTGAGTTGTGTTCTCCGTTAATGGATCCCTGTGTAGTTTATATGTATTTAACTACTTAAAACAAATTTTGGAAGAGAAGGAGGTGGCAGCACACCCTATAAAACAATGTGCGCCACTTGAGGTTTACACTTAATATGAAGAATTAAGAGTTCATATGAAAAATTTTACAAATATTTTTGTATGAGTGTTGTTTCATTTGATGAAATTTGTGTAAGAGTACACATCATAGCGTAAATAACTGTCGGACTGCCTACCCCTACTCTACAAACCCACGTGGAGAGGAGGGGAGGCGAGGTACGTCCGACGACCGTCGTTTCGACGCGCGTCAAAAGACACCGTTCATAAATAGCTCCATATACCGCAATGTTATTAAGGCAAATTTTCGACGAGCGCCCGACGCACGTACTCTAACTATCGACGTCGTGTATAAATAGACACATTTACGCCAATGTATTTTCATTACGACCGTCTTTCGACGTTTGACGTCCGACGTCGTGCATAAAAGGGGCCTTAGTAAAAATACTCGCGCTATTGACACATTTTGACAACAATCATAGAACCGGGACTGACTTCCTGTACTCTGATGGACTGTACCTCCTTTCCCAGTCAAACTCACCGATCTCACCGCTTCCTCCACTACTCTAAGCTGACATTATTAATTTATATGGTTAAAAAAAATAAAATGAAATAATCTAGTTATTAGTCTAGTTATCTAATTAATCTAGTTGTTAGATTAATTATATATCCATTTGAATTACCAGCGGACCCGGCGAACTTCGTACCGCCAAACAGTAATGCATGTCTTGTTAACTTTTGATTAACTTAATTGGATTTTATTTATTTCACGAAATTAATTTGATTATGTACGAAGTCGGGTAATGCGCAACTTACACGACTTTATTATATATATTTACATATACAAAAGCTGATTATTAACGTAATATGTATATACATTTTAAGTATTATCTTTATTTGGCCAACATGAAAATATGTGATTTTAAATCAGACCGAAATTAGAAATACATAATCCCCCAAAACTGTAATTTATTAACGTGGAAAATAATACTGTTCAATTTGTACAGTACATATTTACTTTATCGTTTTCAATTGACGATCTATACAGAAGGCATTGAATAGCAAATCACATTGCTTATGGAAAGTAAACCAACAGCTTAAGAAACCAAATGTTTTGATTTTAGAATATTTGTAAACAAACTCGATCCACATAAGGCTAACATTAGAAATTTAAAACGCCATAAAATGGGAACTTATAGATTTTTTGAAAAAAATGTTTCACTAAAACCTTCCCGAACACATAGAACAACTTTCATAAAAGATTAAAAAGGCTTTGTAAACTAATGTTCAACATAAAAAGGATTAATCTTTTAGGATTGTAATTGCTTACTCCTGTGGGCTTCTATATTCACAGTGTTTCGAGATAATCTAAATCAAAGTACAATATTTAAGTAGCTGATCTTACATGAGTAGTAAGTAGTAGGCCCCTATACGCGTTGCTATTAGATGTTATTTTTGCTGTTCAGATTATTAATTTTCTGTATTCTTTTAAACTATTCTAAGATACGTTTTTGCTGGATATGGTCGTGGAAATCAATTTACTGGTATGTTATGCCTTATAAATAGACAAATGAATCAGCCGAGAGTTTGTAAACCACGGCTAAATGTCTAATTTCATAATTCATAAGTAAGACAGGAAGTTTGGGATAGGGATGGAGGAAAGGCAATGACCTTGCAAGTGCCAAAACAATTGTTCAAAACCCGTAAACTATAACGTGGCGAATGAAGCTGTTCATTTTGTACAAAACATGTTTA
>JAGISJ010000116.1:0-25000 GCA_023375725.1 Nephotettix cincticeps
ACCTGGAGACAAGCAAGATAGAAATTTATTAGAGCTATTTTATTCAAAGGAAGCTGTTCAAAAACAGACATACACATCATACCTTAATTTACATACCTTGGACCACTCTAGTAGACATTTGAAACAAAACTGATGTAAGCAACTGTCTGTAAAAGATTTGTTTTCAAGTTTTCCAAGACAGATAGGGCAACCAGGCTCAGGTGAGGACCGACTGGGTGACATGCTTGCCTCATAGTCATTGTTTGGGGCTGATTCTTCCTTTTTAACACCCACTGTGCCGGTATCAACTGTTACTTCAGCACATTCATCATTTATATTCATGCTTCTTTCTAAAACAAATAATTTATATAATTATATTTTCTCAACTGAAACATCAAGGCGATTAATGTTACATTATGGATATGAAGTCCTCCCAAGATTCTTTGTTTGAAATTCATTATTGGTGATGGTGGATTTATGTTATTTAGATTTTTATTATTAATATTCTATTTATTTATTTATTTTTATTCAAATACAAATTATTTCTAATATAAATGAAATATTGCAGTGCAAAATTAACTTTACAGAGCAAAAGCACATTATTTTTACAATTTTATACTTAAAACAAAAACCTAATGCCCCTTACGAGCTTAAACGAATCACAAAATGAATTTTGAAGAAGCTAAGATATACACTGGCACCACATTTTTTCAAAAGAAAACTAGTTGAAGCTTCCTAGAAGACCAACCAATTAGACAATCTTCAGTTGAGATCCGGCCATTGAGGTTGCCAATTCTTAGCAAAGATTTAAGATTTTATGGTATAAATGCCTACTCTCAGTGTTCCTTACAGCAGCAAACCTGCACACTCTTTCCCATGTTAATCTTATGGAGAACAGGCAAATAATTCTCATGTTATCAACAGATTTTGACCAAACTTGTCATATATTACTATATTTTATTATTGATTTGGAAATTCGCTGAATATGCAGGTCTGCTGCAACAGGATGTTTTATATTACTTTTATTATTAATTTTTATTAACATTAATTTTTTCTATACTATACTATGGCTTTTTTCTATATCTCAAGAACAACAATCAAATGGATAATCAAGAACCAACTACAGATCACCATCTCCCAACCCAAGTTGAAAGTTCACGTAAAAGATGGCAAGATATTCAGAAACAGAATATGCAAATAATTGCAATGTATTCAGGGTTTTTCAGGTGTTGTTAAAAACCGTCCAACGAGTTAAGCGGGCATTAGAAAGTGCAGAGGGTGATGAAGGAGTTGAGTCTGAACGGTCAAGAAAATGTTACAAGGGAAAATACAACACTAATACACTAATACACTGCCAATACAATCCAATCAAGCTGATTTGGGCTCAAGTCAACAGGGAAGTGGCTTTGAGAAACAGCAAATTTAAACCGGCCGACATTGAAAAACTGAAGAAGTGTTTTAGTGTGATTAAGGAGGACTAGGTAAAATGTACCAAAAAGAGAGAAGACCTACAAGAATCTGACTTTCAAAAGCAGTGTTCCTGAAACATTATTATTGAGCCTGTAATAGATTATTAACCTGACAGACTGCAGTGACAAGTCGGACTTCCTGGACAACGTTTAATTTCTACAGTCTGTCTATTGATGTTTGTAACGATTCTTTGTAACATTAAATTTCAATGATTATCTGCTATATGGTGTCATTGTTTGTTTCTTAACCCTCCGAGTGGCGGAGCTTTTGAACTTAATTTGTATTTTTTCCTTTAACTCTGCAAATCTTCTTAAAATACAAAGTTTAAACAAAAAACACAAAACATGCCCTCCCCCTTAACCATACAGTTGTAAAAGAAGCAAAACAGGTGTCCACTGCAATCCCAATTAAACCTACAAATGCCGTCAAATTCCACCCGAGCCGGTCACCGTTTATTTAAGGTGGGCCTCCCTCCACTGAACCACACATATGCAAGCCAAATTAGGATTGCTCATGGTTGGGATTCGACCCTCGTCTTTCCAAATGGGTTAAACCGTTGTACTCATCAGCACAACGGTCTAACCACTACACCAAAAGAACCACCAACTGAGAAAGCGCTTATTTGGCTATAAAAAGTATACTTGAAGTTCAACAATGAACTAACTCAAGAGTTTATTCATTAGCTCGCAGTTGGCAGCATTATGACGGTAATTGTTGACTACGACAGCACTGTCGACTTATCGTTGAATATAATCGAGATAAAGGACGCTACAGCGTCTTTACCACTTGGAGGGTTCAATCTTTAAGATAATTTGATATAGCCTATTTATATAAAATACAGAACATCTTTACACTGAAGAAAAAAATTGATCAGAAACTTTTTGATTCAATTCAGAGTATGTTATCTGCATTTAAAATCAGGGATCAATATCAGACTTATTACTTAGCTTACAATACAACATGGGATATACCCTAAGTGACCAATAATCTGTAAAAATATGTTTTCCAACACAACCACACTAGCTATAATTTCTCAACCGGTCTTTACGACGACCTATTGAAGTGAATATGAGTGAGTTTAAAATTTCAAAAACTTATCTCAACCCTTCCCGGACTGCAGACGGATATATCCGCTAAATTTTTGGGGCTAGCGGACGGTTGGCAGAAATACCAGAAGATCATAAAAAATAACCTGAGTTAAACTATTTTGATACCATTTTTGATCAATGGGAACTCAAACTGATGATTAACATTATATTATTTATGTAGATTCTTGTTTTTGTTATCTAGTAGACAAAATTATTTATGGCATAAAAACAATTTTTTTTCAACTATTTAGAAATGACTAAGTGTTATAAACACAGAAACAATTTTTTTTTACTTCAACCTCATTTTTTTGGGAAGGGTTAATCCATTTCACAATTTCAAAAAATACCTATCTTCTATTATCGTACCTATTAACAGTAATTATTATAGGACCAGAACACAGTTTTGGTTGTGTACTTAACTTGGTATATTTTCACCAGTTATCAAATGATAAGGACCAAATATTCAGAAAGCCTTTTGTGAAACATTATTTATTTCAATAAAATATGATTTAAGTGGAAACTTAAGCAGTAAAACTTATGAAACTTTGATTAATACTAAAACAAATCAATTCCTTTAAATATTATTTTCCATTACTGCTCATTAACAGATACATTCCTACATAAATGACGATTAATGTGCAAACAATGATTGTAGGCTGTTTTGATTGAAACTGACAGTTTGTCGAGATGGTTATGTTTATAAAATGTCGTATACAATATTCTGCAAGAGATCAGAGGAGATTTGGCAACGTTGCATCAACTCTCATCGGTCCATTTTATTTAGAGCGGTCTACTCTAGTATGACTAGCATCAATAATATGTTGCATAACTATTTGACTGTAAAAAAGATTTATTCTCCGTGGATCCTACATAACCTTTCAAATGCTGAAAGGCAGGCTTCCGATTGTTGCAAGGAAATGTTGATTATTTAAGGGTTCATCAGAGTCCATTTAAAACATTTGCATAGGTGATAAATTATGAATATTCTTTTATGAGCCTGAAACAAAAAAGCAATCAACTGAGTGGGTCTTTCAAGATTAGCTTAATAACAAAATTTGCTCCAGGTACGAACTCATCAAAGCAAATGGTAGCCTGATTTTTTTGTATTACTTTATTTTTTTGTATTTTATTTTATGTAGCGACAGTCCCTTTAGAGCAATGTAAGGCAGTGAGTTCTGAGTGGTTCACAACTATTTGTTTGCCAGAGGTATTCAGAGAAATCCGCCAAAAATCAAGGAAGAGACTAATCATCCTGCATCATGAAAATGCAAACTCTCTCACCTCTTCTGAAACAAAGGGGGTTTTGACAGGACAAAACAATGAATTGATGGGCCTCCGATTCAACCCTGATTTGGCTTCTAGTGATTTCTCTTCATTCTTTTCATTCTCTTCACTAAAGGGTCTAAAGAGTTTTGGTCGTGTCTTCGTCAATGTGATATTTTAGCCGAAAAAAATGAGAGCTGTGTTATTAAAGTGGACATAAATAATATAAATAGGCATTTCGTAAGCATGGGGACGGATTTGAAGTCTGACAGTGAATTGGTTGATTTTTATAGGTTAAATAAACACCATGGGATAGGAAAGTTTATGTTTAAAGCCGTTACAAAGTCAGATGTGCTTGAGGCTATTCATGCAATCGATTCGAGAGCAGTTGGCACAGATCAAATATCTATTGATATGATCAAATCTGTAAGCCCCTACATTATTACGGCAATCACTCATCTTATAAATTTGTCCTTGTTCTCAGGCATATTTCCTGATAATTGGAAAAATAGTATTGTCCGACCATTGCCGAAAATGAAATCCCCCTCCAGTGTTCAAAACTTTAGACCTATTTCTATACTTCCAGCTTTATCTAAAGTTCTGGAAAAGATCGTAGCTCGTCAGATAGAAAAATACATTGATGAACAAAATATTTTGCCTACATTTCAATCTGGCTTTCGTAAAAACTACAGCACCTGTACAGCGATACTTAATCTTTTTAATGACCTTTTTGAAACGAAAGATAAAGGCCAATGCAGCACACTTGTTTTATTGGACTACTCTCAGGCGTTTGACTCCATTTGTCCCAATTTACTTCTGATGAAGCTAATACATTTTAGTTTTGATGACAAATCAATTGATTGGGTTCGGTCTTATATAGAAACCCGCTTTCAAGTTATAAAAATTAACAATGAAATGTCGGAAAGTCTCCAAAAGAGCCGAGGTGTCCCACAAGGAAGTTGTCTTGGGCCAATATTGTATAATATTTACACAGCTGATATAACAAGTACCGTGAAACATTGCCGGATGCATTTATACGCTGATGATTGTCAGCTTCACTACGTATAAATTAAGGCCTCTATCAAAGACACTTTCAAAATTATAAATGAGGAGCTAAAGTCTGTGGCAGAATGGTCTGTAAAACATGGTCTAAGGTTGAACGTAGATAAATGTTCTGTCCTCCACATAACACCTCACGCTATTTCTGATTTAATAGTAAGGGGAGATATTTCTGGGATCCTGCTTGATGGTGTGCCTTTACAAATTTGTAAGCAGATAAAAACTCTGGGAGTTACCTCGGATGAAGGCCTTACTCTTTCTGACCATGTGACAGCAACATGTCAACGAGCACTCGGTAAGCTAAGAGGGCTTTATAGGCATAGGGACTTGCTGTCAGTAGAAGCTAAAATTAAAATTGTCAAATCTGTGATTCTTTCGTCTTTTGAATACTGTTTCCCTGTATATGGGAACAGTATATCGAAGAAAGACACCGAAAGAATTCAGAGATTGCAGAATGCCTCAGTAAGATTTGTTTATGGTTTGAGAAGGAGAGACCATGTAACGTAACATCGGAAAGATGCCCAGTTAACAACAATGGGTGTATCTTGTAAGGTGTAACGAGCTCTTTGATCCATAAAGTATTAACCCTAGAGGAGCCCAAATATCTCCTGGAAAAATTAATAGCTAGGCAGGACGTCTCAGAGCGCCGCACTCGGAGTGACAAGCTAATTCATTTTCCAAGAGTAAGCCTTGAGTGTGGAAGGAAGGCTTTTTCATATTTCGGCCCCACCTTATATAATTCAATCCCACCTGTGATAAAAAATAGTAGTGTAATATCTTTTAAAAGTAAAGTAAAAAAATACTATACAGATGACAGTTTTTAAATGTAATAATTTATTTATTTATTTATTGTTGACTGTACTGTATATATTTAGTTTTTTAAGGTTTATTTGTTTAGGACCTAATTGATTTCGTTCTTGTTAAGTTTATCATAATTTTTTGTTAATGCTAGTTCACAATAATTGTATATTTTATATAGACAATAGTTATATCTGAAAACCAGTTGTTACGGCAGAGATAACGCTAGCTCCAATAAAGGCATTTTTCTTTCTTTCTTTCTTCATTCCCAACCAACAAGAAAAACCTGTGTGGACAACAATTTTCGACACCCCAAGAAGCAATGTCTGTATTGAAATCCCATGTTTTGGAGCAATCAGAGTGGAAGAAGTGCTTTGAAAATTTGTTCTTACATATGGAAAAATGTATTAAGAGGAGGGTACCCTGAAAATTGGTCAAAAACTGACAAAATATGGAATATTATTTTTTAGTCCCTAGTTATTGGTCAGGTCTTTCTGAATCAGAAAAGTATTTTTTTTAATTAATATATTTAGGCTATATATAACATTTTTTTGAAAAAACGCTTACACACAAATTTGGTCAGATTACAGCAACGGTTTATACATAAGTAAAGTTACGATTTATGATTCCAAATAACTAATAAATAAGTATTTTAGACCAAAATAGTTTTTATTTTACCAAATAAGTTATCTTTTTAAGAAAAACAAATCAGTAAAGTGCATATTTTGTCCAAAAATCTACAAAAATGCTTCGGACAGTTGAAATTTTCACGTTTTTAAGGATAAAAAAAGCTATAACTAAGAAAGTATTGCAGATACAACAATGAAACTTTGCATGATTGTTCTAAACACGTATAGGTTCAAATTTATGTATGGATTTATAAATATCTTAAATGGTTGGTGAAAAAAATTTTAATTTTAACAAAACTTTTCATTTTTCAAAATTTAAACCTTAAAGCCCCTACTGAAAATCACGGTCCCTACTCATTTAGTGTAAAAAAAATCAAAATATTATTTTCCATATGTTCTTTTTGGATTTAGGTAACTTGAATAAATTAGAATAATTAAAGTTGCTTCATTTTAATTTATTGAAGATTTAAAGACAATTTTTAGGAATTATAAAAAGTAATTTTTTTGTCTGGATAAGCCATTTCAGTGAATAATAAGTCAATAAGTCCTAAACATTCAAAACATGCAGACAACATACATTATTTACTGTTAAAACACAATGAAAATAATCACACATCGACAAAAATGTCAACAAACAAGGTTAGCTAAAGTGAAAACAGCTGGCCGTAATGACTAACATCTATAGGCGTAACTTGCAGAACGGGAGCGAAAGAATACTGGCCAAAGTTGCCTAGTAATGGATTTCTGTCACTAAATATTTCAACAAAGTTGTCATATTGGTTTTGTGAGTACATTGAGGTTAAAGCAACATCAGCATGCACTCTAACGGTTTTTTCGCTAACTAAATGTGGCGAAATGTCTGATTGTGCCTAAAGGCGTTAGCCACGCAGTGTGGGCCATCTGCGCTGCATCTAAAGGCGCTAGCCGCATGGTAAGGGTTAAACTTTTTCAGAAAACTCCAAGTAAGAGATATTTTCTTATGAAATTTGTAGCGTATATCATATACTTCAAAATAACACTTCAAGAATGTATACAAGCTATAGCTTAGGAGCCTTAGTATTTACCGTAAACCTTTGTAAAATTTTTTAAAAGTGTGGACAAGAGACATGGAAATCAGGCCAAAAACATAAATTTAAATTTATTTATTATTTATTACAGTTAAATTTCATGAAATAGGTTATATGTACATAAAAAGTAGGTAGTAAAAAATATATAATAACATAAATAGGATTTTATAATTTTCAGGGTACCCTCCCTTAAGTTTATAAGGGAGATAGCTTTGGAAAAAAATCTATATTAATTAATTTATTTGGGGTTTTTATTGTAAGACCAGAAATATAAATAGCAACTGATGTACAGTATATTACTACATTTTCCCATTACCTATAGTTGTCATAGTATTTTAAAATTACCTTGTTTATATTTTTATTGACATACTCTTACTTTTAACGAATTTCCCATATGGAAGAAGCTATTACCGTAGATCTCATGGTAAGACCATTGCAAGCTCGGGACAGTGAATGCCATCATCCTGCCATTGAAATTGATTTATTTCTTACAATTCAGTAATCTAAAAACGACAAGTATATCCCTAATTTTAAACGATGTAATACCCATGGAGTTCTTCATGATTTACAGGATGCCGTGCTGGGAACACCTAATCACAAAACAAATCAAAAATTCTCTGACTTGATTGGAGTGGTGAAGACTGCTGTGCTGAATAATACTCCACGGAAGAGAGTTGGTTCAACGTATTCCCTCTGGTTTACGCCTGAGCTGAAGTCGCTTATTAGTTTGAAGAAAAGTCTGCATCTGCGTTTCAAAAAACCTTAAACCTGGTAGACTACAATGAATTTTCTGAGGTACGTGCTCATTGCAAAGTTTTGTCAACAAGATGTTTTGATAACTACATTTCACATGTGCAACACGTCCTCCGTCATAATCCTAAGATCTTTTGGAGTTTTGTGTCTTCGATTCGTGGGAGTAGTGCCAGTTGTTCCTCTTCTATGACAAAGAATGGGGTGGTATACATTGATGACAAGGACAAATGTGATGCTTTTGCCGAATTTTCTCCTCAGTGTTTAACCTTCTTTAGACCTCCCTCTCCAGAGCTCATACTCAACTGACAATTGTTTACCTTGCTGAGTGTTCAGCTCCTGCTTTGGTTAAAAAGCTACCTTCATGACCGTCAGCTAAAATAGTCAAGTATGGATCTGAAACTTCTAAAGTCTTCACTGCTTCTTCGGGTGTACCCCAAGGCTCTCACCTTGGCCCTATTTTATTCAATGTCTTTGTGAATGACCTTTCAAGTGTATTAAAATCTCCTCACACCTTCTTTGCTGATGACGTCAAATTGTACTTCACCATCTCATCTATAGAAGACTATGCTATACTTCAAAATGATCTATTTCTGGTAGAATCTAGGTGTGATGCTAATGGTATGAGGCTGAATACAAATTAGTGCATGTCCATTACTTTCCACAAAATTGTGTCACCTGTAGTTTTTTCTTATCAGCTCAATGGGACTGAAATTGTGAGGGTGAACGAGGTCAATGATTTGGGGTGTAATTTAGTCATCTTCTCTCAACCCTGCACCTCATATTGCACGGGCTTGCGCTAAGGCCAACAGGAATCTTGGACTTATCTTCAGGGTATCACACTTCATTTGTCAGCCTGCTGCATTAATCTTATATATCATTAATCTCTATATATATCATACGTTCGTCCTCATCTTGAGTATGTCTCCGTAATTTGGTGCCCACAGCAAAGATACCTTGTGGAGATGATTGACAGAATCCAGATTTGATTTCTCTGAATGGTGGGCGTACGTCTTAATTTCCGCTTTCTTGAAGTCCCAGTTGACATGTTGGCCGCTCAACTACGCCTTCCTTCCTTGGAGGCCAGAAGAGACATACCAGATTTCATTTTCCTATTCAAGATCGTTAATGGTTTCATTGATTGCCCTGCAATTCTGGAGCGTGTCGACTTCCGTATACCCTCTCGTACCAGATCTATTGAGCTGTTCGCTAGACACCATGATGGAACTAGATATGAACAAAATGGCCTGTCTCGCATTCAGATGAAGGTTAATTTGCTCCCTGAAGTTGATTTCTTCTTGTCCACTACTTCAACTATAAGAAGAAGTCTCCTGATGGCTTACACCAATGATTAAGATAACTTTTTTTATATACTTACACTATTTATTTATATAACTATATGTGTTTACGATGCTGCATATATGTTTATATTTGTTAAAACATCCTTTAATAGTTAATGGGTTATTGTTGTTGTTATTCCATATTTAATTTATTGTTATTGATATTCATTCTTGCATTGTCTTGATTAATTATTAAGTAACTGCTTTGTACTGTAGACTTTGTGCTCATTGTACTCAAAGTCTTTTATATATATATATATATATATATATATATATATATATATAATTGTACAAACATTTGCAAACATTTGGACGGATTAGCTATGGGTTCACCGCTATCTGGGCTATTGGCTAACATACACATGTATGAATTAGATAGAACCAAAATTATTAACATCTGCAACCCATTTCACAAACATATTGTCTATTGGCACAGATATGTTGATGATGTAATTTGTTTAATCAAAGGAAACACAGAAACTTGTGATGACATCCTCATTTACCTTAATACAATTTCAAATAAAGTGAAATTTAAATCAATGGAAAACAGAAAAGAATATATTGATTTTCTCGACCTAACAATTTCCAGGAAAGGCAATAAACATAAATTTGAAATATATCAAAAACAAATACCCCCTTCGCAGCAGACCTGCGTACTCAGCGAATTTCCAAATCAATAATATAATAATAATATATGACAACTTTTATAAAAATCTGTCCATAACCATGAGAATTATTTGCCTATATTCTCCATAAGATTAATATGGGAAAGAGAGTGCAGGTTAGCTGCTGTGAGAAACACTGAAAGTAGTCATTTCTACCATAAATAATTTTTATCTTAACATTCATACCAACTTTCATCAAAAACCGGTCCATAAATAAAGGAGTTTGCCTATTCCCTAAATGATTAACATGGGAAAAGAGTATGCAGGTTTGCTGCCATGATAAAACACATAAACTATGATTTTTAAGCATAAAAGGATAGATCTCAACCACATGAAGCTAAATATCAAGTTTCATAAAAAAAATATTGATTAATATGGGAAATATTAATTTTACCCTATCCTCCATATTATTACATTGGAGCCCCACAGTACAACGTACTGTAATTATAATTTTTAATATCTGGGTAACCGTTGGAGATAGAGAAAAACTTTAAGGAGCTTAATAGTGTAGTTTTTTAAGCTGATTCCAATGGTGAAATATAAAATTAGAAATTTATATAAATTACACGTGAAAAACGCACCCCATTTTGGGGTACAAAACCCCCCTAAACTACCCGTTCCCATTGACCGATATGTCTGGTTTACGAACTCGTCCGAGCATTTGTAGGAATATACGTCTCTACCATATTTGGTCTCAATCGGACCATTTTTACAAGAGTTATCGTGCTAACAGACACATATATACACATATATATATACATATATATATATATATATATATATATATATAAATTTTAACGACTATTGTTTTTGGACTCTGGGCACCTAAAGAAGAAAAAATAACATGGTCCCGGGCTTAAGTCTTACCATGAGACCTACGGTAATAGCTTCTTCCCTATGGGAAATTCGCTATAACAGACAGATTTGATTATACCAGCACATTCAAACAACAAAAACAGCTTGGCAACACAAAACAGCAACATTTCGATCAATGATTTACAGACTATTACATGTACCTTTAGAACAGGAAGCATCTATGAACATGAGTTGAACATTATTAAGAGTCTGGCTAAATTAAATGGCTATAAAGTAAATATGATTGATACAATTATAAAGAACATGGAAAAGAAAATGAATAACACCTCTATACATGAAAACACAAGAAATGAATATATTTGTACGCCATACAATACATTACTAAATAAGGCTATAAGGAAAACATTCACTAACACCAACATGAAAATCAGCTACAAAACAAAATACCCCCGTCGCAGCAGATCTGCGTACTCAGCGAATTTCCAAATCAATAACATAATAATAATAAATATATGACAAGTTTTATAAAAGTTTGTCCATAAACATGAGCATTGTTTGTCTATTCTCCATCCAATACTATAATACGAGCAAGGTTTGTATATATATATATATATATATATATATATATATATATATATATATATATATATTTGCACACGGATCTCGAAAACGGCACCGAGGAATTTCTTTAAATTTTGGAAATAACTAATTTCCGAGTAGAAAATAAGTTCTAGATAGGTCTAATGTCCAGGAAAATTCGTGTTTTACTGTAATATTAAGTTTAAAATCTAAAAATTTAACATTACGCTTATGGAGAATCAAATGTAAACAATGCAAACCAAAACAGCTGTTTATAAACGTTTGACAGTTCTTGATTGAAGACGGCAAAGAACAATATGTGAATAGAGGTTTTTCATAAATATTTATTTTATGTATGTAATAAAATGTAAAATTATCAGGTTACTAAACAATTTGTAAAAACTTTAGGGTAACATAACTGTGCGAAATAAAAGCAGGAAGGAGTATTTCCAAAATCTTCCGTGTTTTGATAGAAAACGTATTCATTGTATTGCTTGAAGCTACTGTAGCAAACCAAATAATTGGTGTAAATTAAATTTATCTTTTGCTTTTCAATCCTCATTCCGTTTCTAACAAAATCAGTTGATCACAGGATAATAATAACAAACAGTATGGACATTTAAATTCAGTATAAGGTTAGCTAAAACAATTAATTGAGGTTGGCCAAAAACTCTTAAACGACGACGCGAAATCGGCTGACGCCGTCCGTAGCTTAAGCGCTTAGATCTCACGTATGCAAGGTCGCGTGATCGATCCCCACCCGAGGGCTATATATTTGTTCAGTATTTATGCCATATTAATTAAGGGGTATTAAAACGGTTTTATTTAAACCACATAAATGTTTTCATTGAGCAGTAAATTTGTTTTAATTTTGCTAACTAACTTGTAAAATACATGTCTTATTCTATCCGAGCAAAGCTCGGTCACCAGGTACTAAGATTAACATGGGAAAGAGTGTGCAGGTTAGCTGCTGTGAGAAACACTGAAAGTAGTCATTTCTACCATAAATAATTTTTATCTTAACATTCATACCAACTTTCATCAACATCTGTCCATAAATTAAGGAGTTTGCCTATTCTCCATAAGATTAACATGGGAAAAGATTATGCAGGTTTGCTGCCATGATAAACACATAAACTATGATTTTTAAGCATAAATGGATAGACCTCAACCACATGAAGCTAAATATCAAGTTTTATCCAAAAATATTGATTAATATGGGAAATATTAATTTTCCCTATCCTCCATAAGATTAACATTGGAGCCTCAAAATACAACGTACTGTGTTTAGATTTTTTTATATCTCGGTAACCGTTGGAGATAGAGAAAAACTTTAAGGAGCTTAATTGTGTAGTTTTTTAAGCTGATTCTAATGGTGAAATATAAAATTATACATTTTTAAAAATTACATGTGAAAAGTGCAAAAAACCCCATTTTGGGGTAGAAAACCCCCCTAAACTACCCGTTCCCATTAACCGATATGTCTGGTTTACGAACTCGTCCGAGCATTTGTAGAAATACAAGTCCCTACCAAATTTGGTCTCGATCGGACCATTTTTACGAGAGTTATCGTGTTAACAGACACATATATATATACATATATATATATATATATATAAAAATTTTAACGACTATTGTTTTTGGACTCTGTGCACCTAAAGACGAAAAAATAACATGGTCTCGGGCTTAAGTCTTACCATGAGACCTACGGTAATAGCTTCTTCCCTATGGGAAATTCGCTAAAACAATACATTTAAAATCATCCAAAATTGTAGTAGATCCAAACATGAACAGAAAATTGACAAATTTGAAAAGAGTGGAATTTATAAAATTACTTGTGGTGAATGTTCAAAATTTTACATCGGACAAACAGGGAGAAATTTCAAATGCAGATACAAGGAACACATACAAGCAGTTAAATCAAACAACAGACCAACCCAAAAATCAACATTTGCTGAACACATACTTAAAACACAACATGAATACAAAACATTTAAAGACAACCTGAAAATTTTAAATATCTCCAAAAAGGGAGGAAAGATGAACGTTTTGGAAGAATTTTAAATATATTCACGCCACAAACATGAACCAGGAAACATATTGAACATAATGCAATTAGACAAAATCAACCCCATAATTGAAAAAATTGAAGAAACTATAATATTAATATACATATCATTCCTATCACACTGCATGAAAAAATCAACACATGTTTCTTAAACCAAAATTAAATTTAGTATGTAATTATATTTAGAGGTTACATTTTGAACACACTTGAAAATGGAATAATCCTCGAAACATGTTGTGTGAAATAAAATGAAATAATGCAAGGTTACTATAGAATTCATTTACAAAATAATATATACATACATATATATATATATATATATATATATATATATATATATATTACATATATATATTTACATAAAAGGAATACACTGTGAAAATGATCTTAGATTCGAAACTTGTATCGTGTGTTATGTAAAAAATAAAATGTTTAAAGGGAGCACAAGTTTATTTAATTTAATTATTACGATATTAGCTGCCCTTGTGTGTGAAATACATAATCAAATATATATACATAATATATATATATATAATCTTTTACTATTTCATTGTAAAAAGGATTTTCTGTCCAATAAATAAATTGGCCAATATAGCATTTGTTACTATCATTGCAATTTATTTTAGGTATATATTCCTGATCGTTCATAGTTATCAATTTATTGCTTTTAGGAATGTGTAATTTTTTTATCATATTGAATGTGTTGTTTCTTGTTTTGAAACTTATTTTATAACTAGTGTTGTTGAATGTTTTTCTTATTGATTAATTCATTGTGGAACTGTATGGTAAACATATAAATTTGGCTTTTAATTTTTGGTTTGAGGAAGGTCCATGTATTTATTTCTTATTCTTATTAATTATTTTGTCAATCAAACTATGGTAATGACCATTTTTATTTGCTAAAAATTTTATTATATTTTTCTCTTCCTTGTAGTGTTTTAGCGGATTTCCCATAGGGAAAAAGACAGTAGGTCTCATGGCAAGACGTCGCAGCAGACCTAAGTACACAGCAAATTTCCAAATCAATTATATTAAAATAATAATAATAATATATGACAAGTTTAGTCAAATTCTGTCAATAAACCTGAGAATTATTTGCCTATTCTCCATAAGATTACATAGGTAAGAGTTTGCAGGTTTGCTGCTGTGAGGGACACTGAGAGTAGGCTGTAGGCTTTTACTGAGAGTAAAAATTTTTATTTTTAACATTTATATGTACCATTTTTAATCAACACCTGTCAATAAATAAAGGTGTTTGCCTATTATCCATATGATTAACATGGGAAAAGAGTATGCATTTTTGCTACCATAATACTATTATTTTTAACACATAAACTATTATTTTTAAGCATAAATGAATTAACCTCAGCCACATGAAGCTAAATAAAAGTTTTATCCAAAAAAATTGGTTAATAAGTAAAATATTAATTTTTCCTTATCCTCCATAAGATTAACATTGTAGCCTCAAAATATAACGTACTGTGTTTAGATCTTTTAATATCTCGGTAACCGTTAGAGATAAAGAAAAACGTTAAGAAATTAAATAGTGTAATTTTTAGCTGATTTTAATGGTAAAAGATAAAATCTAAAAATTTTTAAATTATATATAAAACGCAAAAAACTTAATTTTTGAGAACAAAACCCCCCCAAACTATCCGTTCCTATGACTGATATGTCTGGTTCACGAACTCGTCCGAACAAATGTAGGAATACACGTCTCTACCAAATTTAGTCCCGATCGGACCATTTTTATGAGAGTTATCGTGTTTACAGACACACACACATATTTATATATATATATATATATATATATATATATATATATATATATATATAAATATTTATATACATTTTTACGACTATTGTTTTTGGCCTCCGGGCACCTAAAGACGAAAAATAACATGGTCTCAGACTTAGGTCTTGCCATGAGACCTACAGTAATTAGCTCCTTCCTTATGGGAAATTTGCTAAAACTACAAAAATTTGTTCCTTAAACTTTTTCTATATCTCCGACGATTACCGAGATATTAAAAAATTTAAATACAGTAGGCCAATGTTGTATTTTGGGGCTCTAATGTTAGTCTTATGGAGGATGAAGAAAAATTAATATTTCACTTATAAATCAACATTATTCGATGAAACTTGATATTTACATTCATGTGGTTGAGATCTAACCATTAATTCACACAATTAGTTTCTCTGATACTTCTTACAACTAAATTTGTTTAACTTATGTAGCTAGTATGCTTGTATAATACCCCTTTTCCCATAGTTATTCTTTATGTATCCTTCTTCCCTTTATTAGTTATTCTTATTAACTGATTAATATTACAACATTTTATCCTCTAGGTGCAGGTGACTCGAAAGTCTGAACTGTCAGCTAGGTAATAAGTACATTGCGATGTCTTATATTATAAATACATCCTTGTATTATACTTCCTAGGTAAAAATCGGTTCGAGAACCTGATCAATTAGCTAGATTTCTCTTTTGTCCCTTCTAGGTAAATAGTTAGACTCGAAAGCTAACTTTAGATAGCTAGATTGTAAGACTTTTTAAAGTAGTATATTTTGTTACGAGTATTTTGTCTTACTACATATCTTATACAGTAATAACATACATGATCTTGCAAGGTAAGCATAGAAAACATTTTATTAAAGTCACAGAGTAATAAAATTTTAGTTGTACCATACATATACAGTTTTAAAACTTTAAGATTGTTTGTTTGAACTCAGCTTATATATTTTAGTACAAAATTATGGAATAATACCTTTAAATATTATAAACCTGTCGTCTTGGGTTCGACTTATTTTCAAATAGTATTATGTTCTATTTCGATAAAGACACATTCAAACTAACTTGCTTACTCAATCATACAACATTCATTGGCCGTCATTTACTCACTCACAGTCGTTAACTCATACACGCACACACACACATTTCATTGTCTTTTCTAGCAGAAGATAATTGACTTATTCCTACAAATGAGCTGATATATGGTAGTAGGTAATAAAAATGTTACAAGTAGGTTTTCCTTTAAAATGTATTATTGGTTGGGATAAGCAGCGAGTAGACATAGTTGAGGTTGTTGTTGATCCGCGATTATGAATGGATTATTTTGTTGAGGTTTCGATCCTCAGTAGGACGGATTCGAGATCTTTCCTTTAAGAGATTCCACTCATAGCTACTTAATCCACTATGGTGATATCAATCAAAGAGATCTTCCCACCTTAAAGTTGTTTGGGTTAATCCATTACTTAATCCTGAAGTCTAGTTGGCACACAACGGTTCCTGGTCGATCGACTTGTCGTTGATAACGAGGTGGGTGCATTGCAGACAGTTGATGACAGCTCGGTGTTGCTCCTTGAGCACCCGACGGTGGCTCGTTCTAAGATAAGATTACGTTCCTCTTCCCGGGAATCTTCACTTGCACTGTTTTCTCTTGCATCTGTAGTGAACATTGTTTGTTTACCTACTGACATTTTCTCTATGACAGGTTTAATTCTATTTACGTGCACAACAACATTTTTAGCTCTTATTCTGAGCACAACATTTAAATCAGAAACGATCTTCACAATTTTGTACGGGCCTTTCCATAATTTTGACAACTTTTTTACAGTGTGTCGCTTGATCTGTGGATCATATAAATAAACTTGTTGTCCTACTTCGTAGATGTTTTGTTTAGTTTTCCTGTCGTATTGCGCCTTTTGTCTCCTCCGACTTTTCTTGGAAAACTGTTGAGAAACATCCTTAATTTCCTTTAATTTGCTCCTTAAGGTTTCAATATGATCACTATATCTTTCTGTGCTATCTTTTAGTTGTATATTACCTTCTAAGGGAGTTACCATCCTTCTTCCATAGACGATTTCGTAAGGTGAAAATCCCAATGATTCATGGTACTGGCTATTATATGCCATGTTAACGTAACTTAGAAACTCATCCCAATCATTCTGGTATTTGTTAACATAGTGACTCAACATTTTGTTTAATGTCTTATGGGTTATTTCGTTTCGCCCATTTGACATTGGGTGATATCCAGTTGTCTGGAGTTTCCTGATTTTTAAAAGCTTGCACATTTCTTTAAAAAGTTTCCGCCTTGGTCTGTGATTATCTCTTGAACTACGCCATATTGGGTAATATAATTATGGACAAGTGCAAGTGCTACTGTTTCACTCTTCTGATCTGGGATAGCAATAAATTTCGTGTACTTTGAAAAGTGATCCACAATGCTGAGAACGTACTTATTCCCATTCTTCGTTACAGGGAGGGGTCCAACAATGTCACAACTAATACGCTGAAAAACCTCAGTAGGTTCTTCGAACTTCCCTAATGGTGCGATAGTTTTACCATAGTCTCGCCTCTGGCTGCATGAGTGACATTGCCTTACGTAGTTCTTAATATCGTCTTGCATGTTTGGCCACACAAAATGTTGCTTTTTGCGTTCTAGAGTCTTAAGAGTTCCGGTATGTCCAGCGGTCGGAACATCATGATGCATCTATATAATTTTCTCCCTAAGCTTGGATGGGACTAATATTAGTTTATTTCCCTTGTTCTCGTGATATATGATTCCCTGAGGACTTGTTTTGAAATCCTTCCGTAATCGCAACCTCTGGCATTCTTCATCCTTTCTCTGGTCTAACCTTATATTATCTAAATCTATTAATGGAACTATATTTACATCGGTCTTATATACAACTCTACTGAGCGCATCAGCGTTCAGGTGTTTCTTACCGGGTTTGTGAACAACCGTATAGTTGTACTGTTGCAACTTTAACGCCCAACGTGTCAGACGGCTTGTGCTATCCTTTAGTGATAGCAGCCACCTAATGGCGCTATGGTCTGTCACAAGTGTGAAATGTACTCCTGTCAAATAGCAACGGAAATAACTAATGTTCATCACAAAGAACCAAGTGGACAGCCAAGCCTCGTGACTGATGACATTGTGAGTAAAGTCAATGACAAGATTAGAGAAAACCGCCGATTCACAATAAGAGAGCCATCGATTTTTTTCCCAGAAATTTCAAAAAGTTTATTGCACGAAATTGTTACCAAAAAATTAGGTTATCACAAATTTTGTGCAAGATGGATGCCATAATCCTAACAGAAACCCACAAAAATCAGCGGATGGCTGCTTCGTTGTCATTTTTGCACGCTTACGACGAAGATGGTGATTCACTACTCGATCGCATCGTGACAGGAGACGAGACTTGGGTGAAGCACGTCAATTGTGAAACCAAACTTCAGTCTATGGAGTGGGGTCACACAAACTCACCCAAAAAACCAAGAAAATGCCTTCAGACATTGTCTGCAAGGAAGATCATGGCAACTGTTTTTTGGGACAGGAAAGGGGTTCTTCTTGTTGATTTCTTGGAACGTGGAACAACAATAACCTCTGCGAGGTATTGTGAAACACTTGAAAAATTAAGAAGAACGATCCAAAACAAGCGCAGAGGAAAGTTGACTTCAAAAATTCTCTTTATCCACGACAATGCCCGACCACATACGGCAAATCGAACACAAGAAGTCCTGGATGCTTTCAAATGGGAGGTTTTCCCACATCCGCCATACAGTCCAGACCTTGCACCCAGCGATTATCACTTGTTTCCGGCAATGAAGACATGGCTTGCCATGCAGCGCTTTGACGACGACGCGGAGCTGCAGGAGGGCGTAACCAACTGGTTAAAGTTACAGGCGGCAGACTTTTATGACACCGGCATTTCCAAATTAGTTCACCGCTATGATAAGTGTCTCAATTTGTTTGGTGATTATGTTGAAAAATAGTATTTTAGTTGTACTTTCAAATGTATATAATAAAAATTTTCTCTTGCACTTACTTTTTTTTTATGTCAAAACGTGACAGACTTTCTGGACTGCCCTCGTAATTTAGAAAGAACAGACACTAGATAATACAAAAAAATATAAGTTGCGTTACATTATGATATAATGAGGTCGGGAGGGAGATAAGAGCGTACCGAACCGGTCAAAAGTACAATCCCGCTCCAGAACAATGCGTGTGAGACCCCCTCCTCTCAGCCATCAGATCACCCATGTCACGTGACTGGACGGGAGTGACGTGATTGCTGACTAGTGAACATCTCGGCTGCTCATAACCGTCCACAGTTTGGAAAAGAAACTTTACTTTAAAATACATGTTAAATAAAATAAATTTAATAATTTTTGTTCACTTGTCTGAAAAGGTTGACTCGTTACATAACTTCGTGACTCTCAATTCTCAGGAGTGTTACTTCTCATAAGTTTTATTTTTAAAAGTAACACTCATGTGTTTTAAGGTAACATTCATGGATGGATAAAGTTAAATTTGTAGGTATTAATTAGCCTATTTTCATTGCTGTTGATAGGGTGAAAGGCTGTGTACATAAGAAGTAAGTTGATCTTATCTTGTTTATAAAGCTCTCTATATAAGTCATTTTATTTCATAAATTATTTTGTATGCTAAACTAACCTCCAGCAGAAAAGCAAAACTGTTACCATGTAAAGCATCTTAACACATAAAAAAGGTCAAGAGGGCTTTAGAGAAGTCTCCTGTTTTTGCAATAACATTTAGATATTGTAATAAAGTAAATGTGTGTTCTAGTTAAATCCAACAAAATAATAATATTTTTTGGTCAGAACAAAATAAAAGATGGTCCTTCTTGTGTACAAAAAAACACTTAACATAAAAACTCTTTGAGAAAGGAGTCTTATACTCTGGTGGTTACTCTTAAAAAGATCACATCTCCGTGACATTACAGGGATAATTAATTTAAACAGAATTAAATTTAAAAAATGGGTGTCTAGCTAGCTTAGAGGTTAGCATCTTAAGTTCAATCTCTCTCTAACGCTAATAAACTGTCTCTGGAAAAGAGAGAACAAAACATTAACAGATGACAATGATAATGACTTATAAAATTCTAGTGATAAGACAGATTATGTTTGGAAGAGCCTGATCAAAAAATAGAGGAATGTTTGGAAATCCACGTTTGTTGTCAAAATATATTATTGGTTGCAGATTATACGCAGATCTTTTACATTCCAATTAACTGGCTGGGTGGTGTAGTGGTTATAAGTTAATACCCGCCTTCAAAACTGAAGGTCGCCGGATCGAATCCCGCAAGGGTACAATCTGGACCCAGTCGCCATTTGTCATTGGGCTACTAATTAATGATGCTTCCTAACAACAGGTCAACGTTAGGTAGTAGCAAGAACGGGGTTTGGACCGTTCCCCATCAAAACCTTAAAAATGCCACTGGCGTAGAAATACACAAAATAAAACCATAAAATAAGTAGTGTCACAGATGAGCCAAGAACCACACCCAAGGAAATACATCTCAATAGGCCTAGGCCTATTTATTTCCTTGGGTGAGGTGCTGGGTTCTTACATGTCACTCCTCATTTTACATTCATATTGAGTGTAAAACGTCTGATTATAGTCTTCAACATAAAATATTTCAACCAATCAAAAGTTACAACACCCCAAGAGTAACCAGGCAAACTCCCAAATTTCCATTGGAAATCCAAATTATTTTCATTGAAATGTTAATCATTTTATGCTATTTTGGTCATAGCACTTTGTCAAACTTAATTTAAATGAATGTCATAATGCAAGTTATATGAACATAAAAAATCACACTCCATGAATGTAGGCTTGAAATTTCATGTAGGCCATCATTTACATACCTTTAGGTGAATCAAGTTAAAACACAAATAAACTGAAGATTGATGAATCACTCAACGGTAACCTTAGAGAAGTGCAGTTGAACAATAAAACAAAATTTCAATAAAATATGGTAGCACTATAGAAACATGGAGATCAAATCAAGAACATTCTTAATTTAGTTTGTATCACTACTCTAACCACTCTCCTCTCTACAACCATAATGATATAACTCTACAGTACACACTCAGGCAAGGCAGGCAACTCACTCACTCAACTCCACTCCAACACTCCAACTCGATTCAATTCCAAAACTACCTATTACGGCAATACCAACAGCCAAACTACAAAAAACGACGGTTTATAATAAAATCATTATATTCTTTAAATAGCATTAATTTTTATAGTTATTTTTGTGTCCAATTTTTGAAAATATCAACTAAAGATATTAAGTTAAATTAATTTTTAGAATTTCATGAGGGACTACACCCCCCTTCCGAGATGTTGTGGCAAGATATTGTATAGAAATGAGCCTGTATATTTAGGAGTGTGGCTATATTTTTCAAGGCGATGCTGTGGTATATTGTAGTTATATCTGTTGCGAGTGTGGTAGGTGTGTATTTCTGCTCTGGTTGTTGGCTGGGTTTTTTAACGTACAGAATTGTGTCAAAAATATACTGGGAGGCTACGGTTAATATTTTCAGTTTGGTAAAGTGAGGTTTGCAGTGTTCTAGGTGATGTAATCGGAGAATAATTGTTCTAATTGTTTTTTTTGTAAAATTTGGATTTTGTTTAAATTACCTTGGCTTGCAGAACCCCAGGCTGTTATTCCATATTTTATACGAGTGAAAAAGTGAATGGTATGCTATTATTGCTGTGTTTTCATTGGTGATGCTCCGTATTCGCCTGATAATATAGTGGATTGATGAAAGTTTTTTACAGAGGTGGCCGGGTTGTATGCTCATCCCAGCTTCAGTTTTGATCTATGATGATACCAAGAAATTTTGTAAATGGTGTTGTTGGTACCTCAACCTCTGTCCAGTCTTCCTCAGCTCTGGCTCTATTGTTTGGTGTCATATGCATGTGGAGCGTCTTGCTTTGGTTGATATTGAGGCCTATTGAAGTACAATATGTTGTTGCTTTGTTTAGTGTTTCGTTTACAGTATTTATGATGTTTTGTTGGTTGGTGGGGATTATTATTGTGGTGTCGTCTGCAAAGAGAATATATTTAAGGATGTCTCCTATCTCATCCGGCAGGCTGTTTAGATTGTGAAAAAGAGAGGTCCGAGAATCGAGCCCTGGGGCACTCCGATGGTTGTCTCCCGCAGTGAGGATTTATAATTCATGATTAGGTTATCTACCTAGTGTTCCAGCTCTACATATTGCAGGCTTTCACTGAGGTAGTTTTTTAGCAGTTAGTAGTAGGAACAGGTTGATTTACCAACCGAATCGGCACGTTTTCCCCATAAGAATAACACGGGGATCAATTTTTGGACATCTCATTTTGATCCGTAAAAATCCCGCCTTTATTCATTACCAATCTACTATATTACACTATACAACATCATTTTCATTAAAAATAAACAAATATTTCACAAAGAACGCATCTTTCCTAGACTCGTTGTTCATAACACTAAAGTAAACAATCTGTAAAACTCCCACCTTTATTCATTTCTTATCTACTGTATGATTCTTTACAACATCATTTTCATTAAAAATAAACAAGCCCTCACAATAAACATACCTGACAGAATTCCCCACGCCTAATGATCCATACACCACATACACTCATCCGAACATAACTGAGCGACCAACTCAACCAAGCGGTACAGTATTAAAATAGTCAAGCGAAAGTGAAAGCAGTGTACACACGCAAAGCTAGATTCTATTACATCAGCTTAGAAAGTATGTCACTCAGAATTCACATTTGAGCCAGTTGGTATAAATAGACCGGTTTTCTCAGTGCACAGCAGTCTTCATACGCTTCATCTGGTAAGTACAATCTCTCTCTCTCTCTCTCTCTCTCTCTCTCTCTCTCTCTCTCTCTCTCTCTCTCTCTCTCTCTCTCTCTCTCTCTCTCTCTCTCTCTCTCTCTCTCTCTCTCTCTCTCTCTCTCTCTCTCTCTCTCTCTGTCGGTTACTGAACTCCGCGCTGACCCCTCTCCCCGCCCGTCGTCTAAACCGGACCTAGCGCTGCGTCATTCGTAACAGCCCCCCCCGCTGAGACCCCCCCGTCCCGCCCGCCGTCTAAACCGGACCTAGGCCCCCATGTGGGCATGTGCCAAGTCCCAAAGCCACCAACACTAGGTCACTAGGCTGTCACGCGTTGCGTCACTCATACCACTAACGGCGCGCTCCATGTCACACACACTAGCGTCCTAACCATACAAACCGCGTCGCAGTGTCACACAAGATCTGTTCACTTGAGATCAATATGCTTATGTGCCGCGAATCTCGGACCGCGTACCACCAACACCTCACACTAACTTATGATATCGCTCTTATTAATCCACGATCTGCTTGGAAAACCCAACCATTCAACGTAATAACAATCCCCACTACGTTTAATTACCTTCTCTACTAAATCAATGTCCTTATATTTTGTCTTTAACAATTCTTCCTTATAAAATCCACCTTTAATTATATTACCTCTTTCATCTTTCAATATGTAAGTAATAGGTCTTGTATTTTTTACTTCTGCTATTGTAAACAACTCACCCGTCCAATTAGGTGTATACGATTTACTGAATACATGCTTAAATTTTGATATCCTAACATTATCTCCAACTTTAAATTTAGCCTTTTCAAATTTATATTTATACAATTGACTCAACCTCCTATGTATTTTCTTTGAATTCCTTTCATTCACAGAGTTTGGTTTCATACCAATTGTTCTATGCACGCGATTATTATATTCTGCAATTAACTTTGGATAAATGTTCAACCATTTGTAACTTCCTTGAGCGGAAAACTCTCTAAATAACCAATGTTTAAAGGTCCGAATAAAACGTTCTGCGATGGAAGCTTTCGTACTTGAAAAAGTATGATAGTGATTAATATTTAACTCTTTCATTAGGCTTTGAAAATGTTTATTGAAAAATTCTTTAACATTATGCGACTGAATATTCTTTACACCAGCGGGAAGAATAGATTTTATCGCTTCCGTTACCATAGGTCCAGTCTTATTCTTAACAGGTACTGCATACGCTTTCTTTGAAAAGGTATCTATTAAAATTAAAATATAATTGTATCCAGAGTTTTGTCTCGAGTAAGACTGCATATCGATTAAATCAATCTGTACAGTTTCATTAATACCGATTAATTTAAAATGCCTCCTTGGAAAGTTTTTCGGACAGGCTTGTGCATTTCATATGCAATTTCTCTAATTTTTTATTTACTTTTATATTCAAATCACTATTCATGGTTTTTATTTCACTACCAGATGCACTAACTATTATTCCATCGTCCTGCCTAATATACACACCATTATTTGGTAAGTAAGGGCTACCATCTAATGTTCTTAGACCGCTAGGGTATACTGTAGGATCCGCTATCAATAATTTAGAAAAATTAAAATCACCGCATTTTAAAACACCCTTTTCATCAAGAGTAACAGCTTGAGACAGTGTTACACAATCAGACGGTAAAACTCCATTTTTAACGTTAGATATTGTCTCATTTTTCGCGTCAAAGTTTTTATTCTTTCCATCATAACAAATGACCTGATCTTTAATTACAACATCATGATTATCACGAGCACGAAATACATTTGTAATAC